>KV748833.1:0-21340 GCA_001692915.1 Glonium stellatum | reverse complement strand
TTTAATACGCTCTGCCTTTAATTAACGCCATACCTCCCTTATAAAGCTATTCGCGACGGCAAGAATTAAATATAGTACTGCTAGAGGGAGGCTTATAGCGACGAATATAGTACAAGAGGCTTCGGAGGCCTTGGCAGAATCCAGAGAGCAGCTATTTTAAAGCTCTACCAGAGCCTACTTTCAATTAAAACACCATGCCAAGACTGTACTACGTTTAATATTCAATATCTTTTTAATATTGAATTACTATTTAATATTAATATCAATACGGCCTCATATTGATATTGAATATTAATAAAAGCACTGGTGAGTAGGGTGAGGAGTTAGCTTCGCGTCTGTATATAAAAAGCTAAGGCGCTGGTTAAAGGGGGCTACGAGCAGTAAGATAGCTAACGGAACTCTAGAAATAAGGAAAATGCGAGGCTCAACCTCGAGTTTACTTCTTGGCACCCAAACCCTTACAGTAAGTAGTGTCTAAAAACCTACTCGACGGTCACCCTAATACGTAAATTTAGTCCTTGCCGACAAATTAATACTATTTTAAAAACTCGGGTCCATAGCTTTATTACGTCCACGGCACTGATTCCATCTCCATAGCAATAACTACTCAAACATCTTACCACCAGTAGCATGAGAGAATGTGTTTGCGAGACCTTCGACTTCGCCAATGTAAAACTCGATTCTCTGAATCGTCCATGCTACTCTCTCACCACTATCCTTACTCCTTTGCTCTCCGGACTTGTTAGCGGCACAATAAGGTCTGCCACAATCCTGATGTCCTTTTCACTTGTCTCGAACAACTCTAGAACGCCCTTGTCGCCTTCCCATCTCAGCTCTTTCCACCCGCCGTAGCTGCCTCCATATCGCCTAAAGATCATTGCAAGGACCAAGTATAGCTCTGCCCAGGCAAGATTAATTCCGACGCATTGCCTGATGAGGTAACGATTAGCATTGTATTTAAATAAGAAGTAGGAGCTAGAAGCATGTGGCCTTACCTCGTGCCTCCGCTGAATGGATGAAGGTGTCTGTCCAACTTTGGATTCTCAATCCATCGTTCTGGCCTAAAAGCGTATGGATCTGCGAAGATGTTGCCATCGAAATGGATCAGCATATGCGTCAAGCTCATAGGTGTGCCTGGCGGAATAACGTATTCTTTTCCCCCGTCCGCAGGCTTGGCCTTGAAGACGACTGGGTCGACGGGCGAGATCCGCTGAAGCCGTGTGCTAACACCGTTGCTTATTCGCAGTGCTTCTTTGATGACGCTAGTGAGATAAGGGAGTTGCTCTAGTGTCGCAAGAGATGGCACTCTAGCCTTTGGATCCGGAATCGCCTTTATAAGTTCCTCTTTGAGGCGGCGCAAGGTGGGAGGCTGTGAGAGTAGGTAGAAAAGTGCACATGCGAGAGCTCCGGCGGTGGTGAGCGTTCCGGCGACTACGATGGATTGGCCGTCATCTGCCAAACGGGTGGTTGATTTTTCGGCCGGAGGAAGAGAAGAATGGAGAAGCTCGTGGAAAATTGTGGGATAGCTGTCCGCGTTATATTTATGATTTTCTGGATTGGCTTTTACAATTTCTAATTGCGCTAGGACATCCTAGCAATTAATTAGCATAAACCTCGGAGAGCTTGTGCGATTTGATTCTGCTGACTCTCTTAAGTTTAATGAAAGAGAACATGTTCGGATTCATCACGATAGACGCTTTGTCCGGCAAGCTCATCATTAAATTCAGTATCCATGGAAAGTGTTTGGATAGGTGGGCAACACTTATGCCGGAAACGGAGGCGTCGTGAAAGCTGGGATCAAAGTCTGGGGCCTCAACACGATTCTCACTGCGGCCAAAGGCGTATTGCATAGCAATATCTAAGTAGCTCTTCAAATTAGCATATTTTGATCCTTAAAGACACAGTCAAAAAAACTTTTGGCTGGATGAGGACTGTACGGTAAAGATGCTAGGGTCGCTGAATGATTAAGGGGGGACAGACTCCACAGTAGAAGCTATTCTATTATGGCAGCAGTGAAATCTGACCCCAGGTTGGAATATATTATGACTTCTTTGCCAAGTCGGCTAGCGTCGAGGGGGTAAACCTACCGTTGGTAGCTGCGGCAAACCCTAAAGTTGCTTTCATAATCTCTCCTGTGCTCTGAAACTCTTCCAGTATTTTACAAAGCGCCTCTGCCCTCTCCTCAATAACTGGCTGTAGGCTTCTAACCTTGGTTTTTGAAAAATACGGATTCAATGCTGCTCTTCTCTTCCGGTGTAGATCATGATCTGAGGTCGCAAAAGCACTCTCTGGAGCGGAGCCGAAAGCGTTGCAATACCAAGGCCACTTGTTGCGCTTCTGGGTTGCACCCGCAAACACAGTATCGTAGAAGTCTGGGTCAGCTATATGGACTTCATGTGGGTTGATCCGGATGATAGGGCCGTATTTGGTATGTAGCGTTGGGAGTACGAATGTATATTGACCGGTCTGAATACAGTCATAGTAGAATTCATGCCTTACACCACAATCGTTAGTCTTTGGGGTCCCTTTGACTGAGGGCGAAGAGGAAGTTGCAACACGGAATGAAAATCAGCTTGCAATGAGAGCTAGTTCATTTCTGATCGTAAAACTTCGGAGGTGAATGCAAACAATTGGAGAATTACATATCTGGTCATATCAGCTTGAGGATCCGTACTAGCCTCGTTTCAAAAGGCCAGCATCAGTTACAGTGCTCAATGCCCACAGGGCTACAGTTTATATTCCACATCACTTCGTTCGCGTCGAAGAACGCTGGTTTCGGGTTGATGCTCTTGTGCTTATGACATTGAAATAAGACCCTCACCAATATGTCACTTTGGCTAGAAAAGGTCCCGGGATATGCGCAACAGGGCATAGATAGAGGCGATAAACGATGAGACCAAATAGGTAGGTAGACCAAACTATGATGGCGCCTATAGCTACTTCATTTGCGCTTAAGGAGCGAGCGAAGCTTGATAGCTCCTTGATATTAATGTTCATGGTAGCGTACCAGAAAATTTGGGGGAATGTGCGGTCGCCAAGTGTTGATATTGTTGTCAGTTTGACTTGAAGTGTCTGAAAGCCACGTTAAAAATGCACATTTATTGGCGCTGCGGGGCTCCAGAGACAGCTCAATCTTAGCTTGCAGCCCACAGGGCGAACAGCTATGCTGGATAAAGGATGGGGCAAGTAGTTGCTTCCAGGAAGTGCGCTACCAGACCGAAAACCGGAAGAAGAAGCGAGGAAATGGTCTCCAAGCTCTTTTGCCAGCAGGCTGTCTTTGTGGGTATGGAAAGAAGCAGCAATGATGTCAAATCTGAGGCCGTAAAGAGACATGAACTACCAGTAAAATGGGTGATAGAGTGAAATCTTTGTCTTATCGTTGCTGAAGAGACTAAGTTTGAACAATACTGGTAGCGTAAAGTGGCATCACCTGGCCTAGGTTCGGCTTCCGGGCCGGTCCCCGATGGGCGATCGTCTACTGTAGTCTAGCTTCGTTTTCGTGTTATGTACCCCCTCACGCGCCTGTCCAGCACCTATAGCCGCAACTAGCAGCAATAGCGAGAATAATGCAGAGAGTCTTCAGGTCATGTGCGGGGTTCGCAGAAGGCCCGTCGTATCAAGGAGCTAACATAATGTCACAAAACCGCCCACCAGTTGTTAAATTAGAGTTCAGACCCTTGGTTCTCAAATCATTTCAGTCGGGTATTACCCAGGCATTTCCGACGAAGCCTCCCCCATTATCTCTGCACTCGAGAACAACAACTCGCATTCAACATCCTCGGAAAGCGCTGTAGCACCTCATCTACTCGATGCGCTTGTATTTGTCAACACTCTTCCCAGAAGGAACGAAAGCCAGCCTGGCGGTTCCCAGCCGTATACAAGGATGTACAGCTATACAGCTATACAGCTATACAGCTATACAGCCATATAGCACATACTGTGACCTTTGTGCTCGATCTTTTCCTTTTCAACATTGTAATGGACGGTAGAATGATTTTTGGGGGCTTAGTTTTTAGCCTAGCTCATTTAAAAGAATCCGGGGTATTGAACAGTTCATTTTTGTCGGACTCCTATATGCCGGCTTTGATGAATCCCACAGACACGTAGCAGGCTTTTTGAGACTTCTCCACGGGAATTTAGAGTAGACTTTAGTGTTATAGACAAGTCAGCCATCTCAATTGTGTGAAGGCGGTTCTATACAAGGTAATTTCTTAGCGCTTTCATAGATTCGAAGTGGTAGTCACCGACTGAAGAGTAATTTTAGCATAAAATAGCACGTTAAGGATATTGAAATGTAATTAAGAACATTAGTGTAGGCTCTCTGGGATAAAAAGAGTGATCTATTACGTTAATGTCTTGGTGTCTAGGGCGACGTTTGCCTCGATTTAGCATGAATGGAGTTTGTAATAGTTCGGGGTTCACGAAGACAATCGAAGAAGCCATAAGTTCTTTCAAGACTGAGGTAAACCTCAAGTCTTCTCGTAGCATGAATAGCTGGCGGAGAATACTTCGCTAAGCTCCTGCACTTTCTGGAAGGCTAGCTAGGTCCCTAGGCAACAACCTATCGCCCAATTACCTGACTTCGCAATACTGTACTGTTGCCTGTGCCAGGTGGGCGCGGCTAGCATATACAGGTGCTAGCTTTTCATCATATTCTGGGTGCTCTACCCACGCGATCATTTGCAATGAGTATTTCTGCCGCGTTCTTGTCTGAGGATACCGGACCACCTGCTGAAATGGCTATGCCATCGATGCCGGACGCACAACTCAGAAGAAGTGGCAGGACAATCAGGGTCCCAGAGAGACTGATAGAAGCACCAGCTAGCCCCCTTAAGCAGCGAAATAACTTTGCCAGGCTTCGAGACAGAGAGGCTTTACCTACATTATCACGTCTAGAGCAACTTTCACCTAAGATCCTCCAAGAGATCTGTATCCTTAGCAATAATCATCTCTTACCGAGTACGAGCCCCGTGCTCACTTCAAAGATTTCGTGCGAATATATATACATGCATTTTTGCCTCGACCCCTTCTCGTGCGCGTGGGTTTCCTGTCGGCCTTCAAATCCGAAGCATCAGTCCTGGCTCTTTGCTCGCCGTTGGATGACCTGGCCGATGTTTCAAAAATATGTACGTCGAGCCCGTCATATTTTTATTGAAGAGTCAGGTAAAAGAGGTTTATTGGCGTGGCGCGTCGAGAAGGCAGATACGATAAAATTCTACCCATCAGACGAGCTTGCCTATAGAGATTATCCATGTCTGGAGCCTATAAGATGTCGGATGCCTCCGAAGTTGCTTCACGCGTCTTTCACCCATGAGAAGGTTGCATTTTTGCGCTTCCTGTCCGCACTGAAGAACATGCACCATCCCTCTCGGAAAGTGAAGGGGTATAACTATTATTGGGCATAGAAGGAGGCTCTCCGTCGTGAGGATATAGATATGATGTCCCTGTTGCTCTCTCCGCGGCTTTATTGGGAAGTTGACCCGACACCTGCAGAACTACATAAGGTGATAAGGAAACCGCCGTGCCCAAGGCCTATCCTCAAACTGCTCATTACGAAGATGGTTCACAGGCGAAGATTTCCTCCCGGGGATCAAGCTGAAGGCAATTATAAGTATAATAATCCATCCTTGTTGGAGTTTGTGGAAAGTGTAGCAAAAACGGACGGAGGGAACCGCGATTGGCTGTTGTGTTGGATTGCAAGAGCACAGGACTGGCAGAAAGCTGCGCCAAATGGGCACATCGGAAGGAGATTCGAGTATCTGGAGAGGTTTAATCTCGATGAGGGGAACGAAGACGGACCTGTGGCGGTCGAGCAGATCACAGGCAGTAAGAGAAAACGGGATGATTCGGATCAGTAAGACTCCAACAGCAGAAGTAGACATGAGGGCAATTCATGTAATATGTTATACGGTAATAGAATATGACAAGATGAAGACTAGGAAAACAACTCCATTGAATAGAATCGTGCTTTATGCTCCAGCTAAATACACTAATTTTTGCATCAGGCTTGTTATTCACCCACGCTTTCTTTTCGCTTCCACCAGGTCGTCTCCCCTGATTCTTCGTCCATCTGAGCTTACTGTCTCCGTTTTCCTGATTCGTAGCAACACAAATGGATATAAGAGATCGGCCATTAGACCGACTCCTATTAAAAATACGGAAAAAGGGGACATGAAATATTCATGCGCTTCCCTCCAATAATACCAGCACCAAGCATAGTTTACGACAAAGCCTAAAAGTGACCCTAGAGTCCTTGTCGCCCTGTAGCCGTAGAAGCAATTAGCAATCCATGCTTCATCTCGCCAGTTGATGCACAGCAGTCGTCAGAGCCGTAAGTGAGTAGAAGGCTTACCAGATTCCCCACCCCACACCTCCCGAGTGCCCCCTCACCACCAGCTGCGCTAAACTTGCAGCGCTTAGATATGACTGACAGAATGCCACGGTCCAATATCCTAGCTCCGTTGTATCAGGCCCCATCCGGCCCATATAGAACTTTCCCTCTCTCTTCCCTATATCATTATCAATCCACCACTTCGCGAATGTCCAATGGCCCGCTAACGCTCCAGCAGTCAAAAGTGTGAAGATCTTCCCTAAGTTGCGAGCAATGGCGGGAGAGTGTGCCCACTCATGCTGGCCGTATACGACAACGCAATAGACGAGCCCAAGATCGAGGATCATCCATATGGTGAAAATGCTGCGCTCGAGCGGCGATTCGGCAACGTAGAGCGCGAAGACAATTTCCCAGGCAAAGTTGAAGGCTAGCGCAAGGATGGGCATGCCATAGGAACGCGTGCGGAAGGAGGAGCGGACGAAAAGAATGTATGCTATTGTCCAAAGAACTCCGCCGGCTTGGAGAAGACCGTTAGACACGGGCAGGTAATAGACGGGGACGTGGGGAGGAGGGGCATCGTTAGAGCCCATTGCGGGCAGTTGTTGTGTCTGGAAGACGGGGAAATCCTTGAATGGTGGCGTAAGAAGAATGTTAGTGACGGAGAAGCATTGTGTTAGGCTTGAGCTCCGCCATGGCTTTAGCGCTTATATTCTTATTGGGGTCGGAGAAGTGCATGATAAACTACATCTGTATGCTACTTCGTAGTGAAATGATCTTAAACGTATCGATACCGGTCATTAGTCAACCATGGACTTAATTGGTGGCTCTTTAAATGCCCAGGTAGCGTCCAAAGTCTATGATGGTGTTATAACAGAGTTTTGAGACCTTGCCAAGCCACTAAAATCTGCCACGTGAAGTCGCGATTACAGTCCTAGTCCCGTCCCCAGCCATCATAGCAACTCAATATATCGTGTTTTCGGCTTCCTTTGGAATTGCTCAACCGTCCGAATGGCCTCTTCAGATGAGGAAGAAGAGATTAGGCGAGCCATTGCCTTGTCTCTTCAACCAAACAGTGAACCAAATTCCCCAACTGCTCCAGCTTCCGCTGCTCCAGCGTCTATCCAAAGGCGGACTGGAGATGCGGACATTAGCATCCTCAAGACGTTCGGGGCTGAGCGACGAGTTGCAGCGCAGCCTTCCGAGCACTTAGTGCGGCAGCAGCCCCGAATTCAAACAGGTATACTTGGACTGGACCGCAAGAGAATGGAAGAAGAGCGTCTAGCAAGATCAAATCGAAAGAGACAGCGATCTATCTCTCCACCCCCTCTTCGGCGAGGCCAGGAGAGACCGATGAAAGTGCTTGTACGAGAAGTAATTGATCTTGAAACTGATTCCGAACTACCGCCTTTGCGAAATAGTACATTGAAGTCATATTCGAATGATGCCTCTCGAAACCTTTCTGAAAATGTTCAAGGAAAGACTACCCTTGTCCAGCCGGAGAAATCTGCCTCTTTGCAATATCCTAGGGGAGTCGTTAAAAAGACCTGGGCCTTCAGGTGCCCTAGAGAAAATGATATCAAGATAGAGGAAGTCCTACAGAAGGATAAGCTAAAAGTCGCTGTGCTTAGCGCTTTCGACTGGGACATAGACTGGGTTCTCAGCAAACTCAACATCCAGACCACCAAGATGGTATTCGTCATGCAGGCAAAGGGCAGGGAGGCGGCAAGTTGTCAAACTAAACGACACTAAATATGGACAGAAGCTAAATCTCGAATAGCAAGACCAATACTGCCGAGATGCGGCAGACATTCCTAATCTCCGGCTTTGTTTTCCTGACATGTCCGGCCAGATAAATTGCATGCACAGTAAATTGTAAGTCCTTCGTATTTTCATTCCTGTCTCAAGGGTACGATCGCTTTTTTAGGTGATAGTCTACTACTATTTGCAGGTGTCGTCGATACTTGCCTGGAGTATGCTGAGTATCTGTATGGCCAGAAATGTTTTTTTACTACCTATCTACTTTCGCGAACCAGAGACTCTAACGCACTCTCATCACTTGCTCACAGCTTTTAGAATGCTTTTGTTCCATCAAACGCGCCTACGAATAGTCGTCCCTAGCGCAAATCTCAACAAACACGACTGGGGAGAAACAGGTATCATGGAAAATGTGAGTCGTTTAGGATTCTAATACCTCCAATCTAGCTGAACATAGCAGTCCGTATTTCTGATCGACTTACCCCGACGGCCAAATGATGAAAGGGGGTCGAGAGATGATCTGACGTTCTTCGGGAAAGAGCTCATGCACTTTGTGGAGGCCAAAGGATTGGGGAAAGATGTGCAGGATGGCCTACTAAAGTTTGACTTCTCGGAGACTGATCATTTAGCATTCGTCCACACAATGTAAGCGTTCTTCGAATCAAGATATGATGGCCACTTTTCTAAAATCTGTAGTGGCGGATCTCATTTCGGTGACAACCTAAAGAGAACCGGACTCCCCGGTTTGGGAAGAGCAGTGCGGGCTCTCAACCTCGAATCTGATGCTGAGCTGGAGGTTGACTTCACTGCCTCTTCCATTGGATCGTTGAATGACATGTTCCTCAAAAATCTGTACCTTGCTGCCAAAGGAGAGGAACCCCGGAGGATAATATCCCTCAGTGTTCCAGAGAAGCTTCACAAAAATTTCCGAATATATTTCCCGCTACACCAGACTGTTGTAGCGAGTACTGGAGGCCCTCAAGTAAGTATTGTATCACTAGTCCGATGATTGCGCAAATCGCAGCTCGCTTCGAAGCCGACGGAGGGTGTCTACTGGAGATTGCAGCTTTGGGCTAGACAATTTAGAGACCAGATTTGCTAATATACGGATTCTAGAGTGCTGGTACCAACTGCTTACAAGCAAGCTACTACAATAATACCAAATTTCCAAAAGACTGTATGCGTGACTACAAATCAACCAGAATAGGACTCCTTAGTCACAATAAGGTAATGGTTCCTAGAAAATCCATTGGCAAGGTTAATCTGACCACGGATATAGATTTTATTTGCTCGGGGACACCGCAGCTCAAAGGGAGAAAACCAACCGATGCACGTCGCATGGGCATACGTTGGAAGCGCAAACGTCTCCGAAAGCGCATGGGGAAAG
This sequence comes from Glonium stellatum, assembly GCA_001692915.1. Taxonomy (NCBI): domain Eukaryota; kingdom Fungi; phylum Ascomycota; class Dothideomycetes; order Gloniales; family Gloniaceae; genus Glonium; species Glonium stellatum. Next base: position 11,867 of record KV748833.1, on the reverse strand, counting down.
CTCCTCACCGACAAAAGTAGGAAAACCGAAAAACTTAACTGTCGGAACTGGGAATGCGGAGTCTTGATCGGTATTCCTCCTGAGCGCATTGACTCCTCAAAAATCCAAGAAAGCGAACCACTATCAATGGATGTGTTTAAGGGTTATGTCGATGTGCCCTTCCAGTTTCCAGGTGAGGAGTATGGGTCAAAGAGGCCCTGGTTTTTTATGGAGCGAGAATGAATCCGTTATTGTTAGCATTGGATTTCGAAACATTGCGAGGTAATTCGACGGCGTTAGGATTGCCGTATCGAAGGCGGCGAAACTACGACGCAAATTTCTTATCGGCTTGAGATTCTTGGGAGGTATACATGGAGCCATTGGACTAAGGGTATTATTGGTAAGTAATGGCGGAGCATTGTATAGATAGAAGTGCCATCAAATATGGGTGCTCTCGGCAACGGGCGGCCTATTTCTGGAGTAAATTCATCGGGTGGCAAGATTTTAACCCTGACTGTTGTAATGGCTTTCATGAGTTTGTTGGTAGATGCTGAAAGGCTCCGGAATAGGGGGTTCCGACCGTGGCTGCAGCAATTTATAGAATCAGTTATGAAAGCTTGATTTCTCGCAAGCGTTTCCTGAATAGATGACGTGTGGTGTTGAATAAACTATGCGAACATCATGGCACGGACGATGGGCGGCGGAACCTTGAGCAGTTTTCTACATGCGCGGCTAACTCAGCATCCGGATTTTATATGCATCTTGTGGAAACACAACAAGCGTCTTACTCAACCGCTCGGCTGTCTCTCTCATGAATTCTTGCATTTTCAACCACTGTCCAACTCATCAGCCGCCTCCTGGCTTTCATGGCTCATCCAAGCCTACCAGTATCCGTGCCGCATAGTATTCTAGCAACTTCTCCCGTTCGCAATCAAACAAGCCTTGCGCAACGTAGAGATATCCCCTTACACCTCCTAGCTCTTATTATCTCATACGTGCGTGCCCAATCTTGATGCATGAACGCGCTCCTCTACCCCACGTTTCCGCCCATTCCGAGCTACCGCTAACCGGAATTTTCCCCCAGGTCGATGATGTCGCAGATATAGCTAGGCTCACGCGAACCTCACGACTCTTATATTATATGACCCTTCCGAAACTCTATGAAAACGTTACACTTCACGCCTATGCGGAACTACGGTATACCAATGGCAGACCCGAAGGTTATGGCAGCGGAAGCCCTTTTGCTATGGGCCTCAACGCGCTGGTGTCTAGAAATTTTACCAACTACGTCCAAAAGTTCCGCCTGATTGGGGAGTGGAGGGAGTCAGATATTGACGACTATGCAAAAGGACGAGTACCGGATAATAGTATGATGTTGAACATAGCAATTCGGGCCGCGTTGGACAAAATGGAACATCTTAAATCTTTTGGGTGAGACGGAGGTTCCCCAGATTTCTTTCTCATATCGTACACTAATACGTGGAAGCTGGGAGCTAAACACCAAACCCATGCAGACTATCTACCAAAGCTTAACTCTACGGCCCTCTCTAGTATCCCTCACACTTCGCTTCCCCAGCAGGCGCACTCCACGACCTACCGTTATTATCCCTACCCTTCCGAACCTAAAATGCCTCACAGCATACGATATGGATCCGCTCTGCTATCCAGATGATATATCCCTATTACTAGCTACATGTAAGAAGTTAGAAGATTTAAAGTTACATTGGAGTCCTCGCATGCGCGACATCGGAGAAGAATCGGTGAGCATGATGACTTATTTTGGGCGTTGTCTCACCGCAAGGCACACCATTCGGCTCAAACGCCTAGCTTTCTTCAACCTGTATACGCGTAATAGTGGGGATTTTGATTCTTGTGTTAGTAATGATGAGCTTAGAGAGGTTACGCTGATTAATTGCGTGGGCTCTGGGGACCCGATGACGGTGTTTCTCGACGAGACGTGGCGTATGAATCAACCCAGCGATATCCCCAAGAGGTTGACGATGTTACGAGGCGATATGATCGATCGTCCTCATGTAACAATGTTAGCACGCTTTGAAGGGCTAGAGAGGCTATATCTAGTCAACGCGAAACGAAATTCGCGATCTAAATCCAATAGCGCAGCAGTCACGCCGGCGACACCATCTCCATCAACCTCATCACCATCCTCCAACTCTCTACAGCAAGAGGCCATCAGTCTAGCGTCAGATTATCTAGCAGCAATCCAATCGCATCATCGCACGATACGCCATCTACTGCTTTCGGACCAGTGGGCGCTTAGCTGCGATGTGGTCCGACAATTATTACAGGACTGCCCGAAAATCGAGCAGCTGGGGGTGGCACTTGGTGTTCCTGAGCTTACAGCCTTACGTGAAGTCATGCCTTTCGCTCCAAACCTCTTCGCCTTACGAATCTTAGTTCGACCTAGCTCGGAGTTATGGGAGAAAATCGAATCCATGGACGAGGAAATGCACGCTTTTGTCATTAGCCAGGAGTTATGGAGACCGGAATACAAGAATATAAAGTGGTTCGGCCTGGCTCATCTGGTCTATGAATTGGGGCCGATTGTGAACATGGGGAAGAAGCGCGCCAAACCCGATGGCGAGCCACGGTCAATGCGGATCGTGAGACAAGTCCCGCGAGAAAAGGTAAAGGACATCGAAATTTGGAGTATGGATTCGTGTGATATGTAAGCGTATTGGCGTGGAGCCTTAGGGATGGCGTTTTCTGCGTTAGAGGTGGGAATACCAAACGATGGCGTTGCTGGAAAATATCTTGTATATTATAGTATGGGATGAGTAGAGCTCTTGCGAGTAAGAGCGTCGGGCTTGCTTACTACAATTGTCCGAGACGCATCCCAAAATGATTTTACTTCCCAGCCTCGCAAATTCTCCGGTGGTATCAAGCTAATATAGCACTCAGAATAGCCTAATACCTTAAATACACCGTCCATCGTAGGAAAGCTATTGCAGCCTCAGCTGCCAGCTTTTCGTCTCGAGCACTTCGGAAATCCCTACAGCGAAAGCTCCGCGGAAACCGGTTTGCTAGTCTCTCGAGGGTACAAGGCCATGCTGCCCCATGGACTAAATGACTAAAAATTCACGCGATCCTACGGTATGGTGCACCGTCCGAGGCTGTGCCACCCCTCATCAGCGCAGTGCCTATCCTGTCGCAGTGAAGATCTTCGAGCGGGGTGAGGTAGATAATACTAGCGTCTACGATGGATGAGGCGGGGATTTTCTTGCTCCTTGTCAAGTTAGGTAACTTCCTGTGGCTTAGCAGTATATTTAGTCCGCTTCGCAAGCTGTTCAATCGGAAGTTCTACAATGAGTCCACAATGAAGGTCACAGGTGTGTTATGCACGGCAGGGTTAGCTGCCTGCGCAGCAACACAACCGAATCAGACCTGTTAGGCCCTATTTCATATTTTATCTTCGATTGCTTATTTTGCGGCTAATGCTAATATATCCCAGTGGTTCCATTTGTCTTCGATGCACTCCCTTTGGGCTCCATAAAACCGCACGGATGGCTTCTCGACCAAATGCACCTCATGGCCGCCGGCCTTGCAGGCCACGAGCACGACTTCTACCACTACGTCGCCAACTCCAGCTGGCTTGGCGGTGATCAGGAGTACAGCGACCTGAACGAGGGCTTTCCGTACTGGTTCAACGGCCTAGTCCCGTTAGCTTACGGCCTAGCTGATGATCGTCTGAAAGCGCAGGTTCAGGGCGCCGCCAACTACGTGCTGGGAGCTCAAGCGGCAGATGGCTGGTTGGGGCCAGAGAACGGCACCGCGAGGAATTTCTGGGCCAGGTATCCGCTGTGCTTAGGCTTGGTGCAGCTGGTCGAGGCGGATCCGACGTATGAGGAGCCAGTGGTTTCCGCGCTGTGGAAATTTACTGATCTGATGCATTCAATGCTGGCGGATGACTATACCGGGTATCTCTACCATGATGGTGACAAAGTAGGCCAAGACGACACCCAGTGGTACGTGCAAAATTGCCCAAGTCGAGTCTCATTTCTCTAAAGTGTCTTCCTAATTTTATTTAGGGGAAGAGTTAGAGCTCAGGACATGATTATCACGTTGCAGTGGCTTTACGAGAAACATCCGCCCAAAAATGCTTCTGTATTGCTGGATAATATGCAATATCTCATTGATGGTTCTCTTAATTGGGACGAGTGGTATCAAGAAGGTGTTTATATTACTCAGGACCTGAATACTGTACCCGTCAGCGAGACCGAGCCCTTTTTTCCCTACGAGCACGGCGTCAATGTTGGACAAGGTAAGACTTTTCATGCTTAGTTCTCATGTCTTTTTCAATTCAAAAGTAGAAGAGCTATTAAAGAGTCTTACGTAACTCGAGCGGATTCCATTAATGGCTGATTCGGCAGGCCTTAAAGCACTAGCGGTATTCCGCCGCTTTACGCACAATGACTCGCTTCTCGAAACGACAAGAAATGCAGTCAATTGGACTTTTACGTATCATGGAGCTGCATCCGGTGCAATTCTAGCCGACGAAAGGCTTGCTGGCCTTGCTCCATACTACGGGTATACTCCTTAGATGCTTAGGGAATTAAGCGAGCTAATGGAAAACAGGTCCGAAACTTGCACTCTAGTGGAAACTATGTACAGCTTGAGCTATTTATATCAAGCTTTAGGAGATAATGAATTTGCAGATAGATGCGAACGTACTGCGTTCAACGCACTCCCAGTCCAGTTGACCCCGGACTGGTGGGCAAGACAATATGGTAGGCTCCCTATTTAATCATTAAGCTATTTGCTCATCTCAATGCAGTCTCCGAGCCGAATCAACCATACTCCAAAGATCTCTCCGACAAGCCGTTCTGGAACGTCAACAATTGGGGCCAAACCTATGGCCTTGAAACCGACTACCCTTGCTGCACTGTTAATCATCCACAGGGATATCCAAAGTTCCTCTCCGCATCTTACGTTAAGGTCGGTGACAACGGCCTCGCACATGCTTTACTAAGCCCAGCGTCCGTATCGACAGCTCTGAGTAGCGGTGATGTTACGGTGGACTGCGCGACGAACTACCCTTTCACCAGTAGCCTCTCTTACACTATCACCTCCACTGGCTCTTTTGACTTTTACGTCCGCATCCCGCAATGGGCCAATCTGACCTCTTCCACCATTACCACCGGCAACACCACCGCCTCAATCTCACCAGACCTCCACACCGGCCTACACAAACTCCCCATCAGCCCCGGTACGACCTCCATCACCGTAACCCTAGCGACCTCCATCGCCATCGAACCCCGCGCCAACGACACAATCGCCATCCACCACGGCGCCCTGATCTTCGCCCTCTCCATCCCCTCCACCAACACCTCCACCCCCCCAAAAGCCTACAACACAAACCAAGAATACCCAGCCGCCTACGCACCGCCCCAGTCACGCGACTGGCAAATCGCAAACGCCTCCGCCTGGAACATCGCCGTCGACCCCTCCTCCCTGACCCTCCACACCCCGGACGCAGGCCAGGCAGGCGCCGCGCTGCCGAATCCCATCTGGGCGCCTGGCGCCCCGTCCGTGAGTGTGAGTGTAAGGGCGTGCGAGATCGCGTGGGGGTTGTATAAGGGCGTGCCAGATGTGCCGCCGCCGAGGGCCGAGCGGAAGTGTCTCGGGGAGGTGTTTGAGGCGCGGTTGGAGCCGCTTGGAGCGGCGAAGCTGCATATGGTTGATTTGCCGACAATTGATTTATCGGGGCTGTGAGCCGGAAGGGGGCGCTGGCTGGTTCTAGGTTCCGGTGATAGTAGTGCTGGTTCCGGGTTCCGGTGATGGTGGTGCTGGTGCTGGTGGTGATGCTTTTGCGCTCTTCCTTCTGCGGTGTTACTGAGTCTTGGGGGTTCTCGGGAACAGTCGTGGCGCTGCGGCCTTGGTGGTGTGCTCTCTTGTCCTAGCATATCTCGGGTGTGCTGTGAGCAAAAGGCCGGCTTAGGGTCATATGTTCGACAGCTATTGTGAGTCTCACGGGAGCTATGAACAATAGCCGCCTCCGGCTTTTTTACCTGCTGAGCTAGCAAAATCGGTTTTCTCTGGGACTTAGCAAATTGCTAAGGCGCCTCAGTCGTCGAATTACCAGCATTTTCAACTAGAATACAATCCCGTTACACTATTTCTAGCAGCTTCACTCCGTAACCGAGCCTATTACAACTGCCGTAAGACTAAGTAATAATAAGACCTCCACAGGAGGATACTGCACATCAAATAGTCCTTGGTAGACGCGGGATTCTCTCAAGAAGCGCGCAGGGATGTGCAAGTAAGCGCCAATCAGCTGATATCAAGCCAAAACGCTCAATATTTCTCACATACCTTAAAGTCAGATATTATATCCACAGTAGAAATATCGGCAATATTAATCAACCATACATCGGCGTTGGAGAAAAAGCACTGAGCAGTGTGGAGTTCAGAACTGATGATATAATTAGTATAGCGCTCACTCAGCGTTCAGGCCGTTTATCATTAGCTCGGGATCAATGGGCGTATCAACGCGCCTTCACAGCATAGGCGACCAGTATCGTCTTTCGGGTTCTGTAATAGAATTGCAAGGCCGGATTTTTCTGGGCGATGTTCAGAGCCTGGAATTGCACTCAGCGATCTAAAAATCAGCCAACGTGCTAAAGAAACTTATTCTAGACAGGCGGAATATTTCGGAGCATCGAGCACAAGAACCCCTATTAGTGTAGCCTTAAGCCTTGACGGCACCAGCATAACCTATATCTGTAGTGGAAATGGCTGTGAAAACCTAGTGGTATGCGTTGAGAAGCTGCTTTTTAGTTTTCTATACCCGTACCCTATGAGACTGCCCTGCTAGCCTTTAGTACCGCCTCCCAACCTCCACACCAACTCCATCATCCAATCCCCCGCCCATGCCCCTCGCCGTAGGTGTTGCTTTGCCGGCTCCGATCCCGTTTTCCATTTCTCCTTTATACTCCCATCCTCCGTCCTGCATAAAGAAGTCAACTTCGTCAATGATATCCCATACAACATCCTCAGCAATCTGCTCTTTATATTTTTCCCCTATTGCCCGCAATCTCCTACCCTCGGATATTGTGGCCGTAGCATCATTCCCAACCATCTCCACATCATTTAAAGGGTTTGATGCGTCTTCAGGCGGACACCAGAAGTCCGGCCCAAAGTTCACTTGTGCAACACCACCGCAAAACGCTGCTACGGCAGGAAAATAGCCGACTTGACCGTCATCGAAACCTACCCTAGCTCCGGCCTGTGCAGACGGCGCGCTGGCAGGTGGCAAAAAGGCTAAAAGATTCTCGAATGCTATGCCGATTTCTTTTCCGTTCTTGTAGACTTTGATTGAGGAGTGGGGAAGGGAACGAAGCGAAGGATCTTCGTGGTTTGGGGATGGGGTAATTTTTGGGGTGGGACCTCGGTCTGAGTAGGATTCCATGGGCTTGGTCGCGACATACTCGAGCTGTTCAAAATAAAAGTTTCCTTTGTATGGGACCGGTATGCGATCCCGGATGATATCGATTGGTTTCTCCATATTGAGCGGATCCTTTGACCCTGAAGAGGAAGCTGAATCAAAGCCATCACCGATATCTACGGCCGGGTTATATATTCCCTCAACAACTTTGCGATGAAGAGATAATGACGGGAGCTGAATCTCTAACCCTATGACATCCCCTTCACGTACATCCATGTCCGTGATATACTCCACAGGGGACAGCTTTCCGTGCGGCGGCCGACTTTTTGCATGCTTGCTCTTCGCACCCTTAGGAAGTGGTTTGTAAATCTTAGATGCCCGCGAGCGATGCATAGTCTCGAATCTTAAATCTGTGACTGCATAGCTGTACCCATCAAATCCCACAGGTGCATCTAGCGGCGCCTCTCTCCTTGCCCAGCCCATGCGAACGTGTGGTTGCGCACTTCGCTGCCCGGCTTCTGTAAATGTAGGCATTGCGGGCCCTTCTTTAGGAATACCCCGCAGAATCTTAACTTCATAGTATAGTCTCCCCTCGCGTGCAACGACGTTCCCGCGGCCCATGCGCCAGCCTTTCTCGTTAGTAATTATTGTAGCGCTATCGTCAAAGTGGAACCATTTATCACAGTCTTCGTGGCTCATTCGAGGGCCGAAGGGACGGGAGTCAGACTGGCGGTAGAATTGTTTATGACGGAAGTGAGGGTCAGCAACGCAATGGGTATAGCGGTAGCCTTTTTTATTCCAAGCACTGGCAGAGTTGGGATGTTAGCCATGCTGAGGCAATGGGGAGAAGCTCGAGAGACAAACTGATCAACAGGTTTTTTAAGCTCTATTTCCCCATCTGGGGTAAATATTGGGTTGGGCTCGTGAGAGGCGAAGATGCCATCCTTAGGGGCATCATAATCAGGAAGTTTGGGCTCTGGAATGCTAAATCGCATAGGCGACGGCGCTGATGGCCGTTCTGGTTTGCCCTTCGGATTCGGCGTACTGCCCCTAGTATTTGCTGAGGCCTCGCGCTTCTTTAGAGTATCCCTCTTTTCCCGTTGCTCGCGTGGTGGGGCCCGAGCGGGACGTGATCGCGCTGCTGGATCAGGATTGGGATTGAGGGGAGAGGAGACGGCGGGAGCATGGTCCTCTTCCAGGGGGCGGCGGAGGGGGGGAGCTAAGCTTGGGGTATTGCTCCGTGAGTGTTGTTGTAATTCGGCCATGACTGTTGCTGTTTTCACGGCACTGGCTTGATTATTGACTGAAGCTCTGGCGTGTCTGGATATAGAGCTATGCGCGGTGAGGCCATCAAAGGCGGTGAGACACAATTCTGCCGTTCGCGAAAAGCTTCCGCCCACAATTTTTAATGTCCCTCCCGCACTATCGAAGACCCCTCTATATCGAGAAACAAACAAAATTATTCATAATGCCGAAGACACTCACATCCCCCGATATCCGCCAAGCACGGCGACATAACCCTCTCACCGAAGAATACCTACCGTCACATCCATTCAAGCAGAAATCGGCCAAGAGGAAGAAGTCAACCAAAGAAGATGGGGATGAGGAGCACTTCGTCGACTCAAAGGCGTCCCGAAAGATTTTAAAAATCGGGCAAGAACTAGCAGACGAGGACCAGGAGGAAGCAAATGCTCGACGAAATGCCCAAAGGCTAATATCAAACCCCGCTTTTGCGTTTGATTCGAGGTTTGGAGAGGATGAGGTTGAAGAGGAAGTGGGAGAGTACGATGACGATGAAGCTTGGGGAGATGAAGAGGAAGGAATCGTTGAGGAGGTGGTCGGTCTCTCTGCGATTCTCAATTTCTGAACAGCATACTTATGCATTCGTTTTTACAGGAAATCGACCCCAATGACCTTGATACGTTCAATCGCTTCGTACCCACAAACGACAATCCAATAGTATGGCCTGGAGAAGAGGCGGAAGTCTCTGGGTCTGGTACAAATCTTGCCGATCTCATACTACAAAAAATAGCAGCACATGAGGCAGGGCAGACGACACAACCGGAGATACAGGGCCCAGGTGCGCCCGATGGCGCTGTGGAGATTCCTGCAAAAGTGGTCGAGGTATATTCGAAGTACGTCTTCCCAGGCTTTTCTCCCCCGCCTAATCCATACTCCATTTACCTATTTCTGAAATTGTTATATACTAATCCCTCCCAGAATTGGTCTCATCCTTTCCCGCCACAAATCCGGCAAACTCCCAAAACCCTTTAAAATTCTCCCCACTGTACCAGCATGGGAAACCCTGATCGCTCTTACTCGCCCTGATTCCTGGACGCCAAACGCCGTCTATGCCGCAACGCGTCTCTTCATATCGTCAAACCCAGCTACCGCTCAGCAGTTCCTGATATCCATCCTACTTCCCGCGGTACAAGATGATATCCGCGAAACCCACAAATTAAACGTCCACCTCTACGCCGCGCTAAAGAAAGCGCTCTACAAACCAGCGGCCTTCTTCAAAGGCATCGTCTTCCCCATGCTAAGCTCTGGAACCTGCACGCAACGGGAAGCCCACATAGTGGCCTCTGTCGTTGCGCGTGTCTCGGTCCCTGTTCTACACTCTGCAGCAGCACTGCACAGACTCTGCGAAATGGCTGCCGAGCAGATGAGCTCAGATCCTGAGGCTGCTGGCCCGGTCAATATTTTCATCCGGGTGTTGCTGGAAAAGAAGTATGCATTGCCATACAAAGTAGTTGACGCACTCGTTTTCCATTTCTTACGCTTCCGTGCGGTCGACGCATCAATCCCTAGGAATAACTCGGCGATTGACGCCATGGCGGTAGACTCCGAACCCGGAGTAGGAGGGATCTCCGGGACTGGAAAGCTGCCTGTGATATGGCATCAATGTCTCTTAGCCTTCGCACAGAGGTATAGGAATGATATCACTGAGGATCAGCGGGAGGCACTGTTAGATTTATTGTTAGTAAGGGGACATAAAGCCATTGGCCCGGAAGTGAGAAGAGAACTGCTTGAGGGTAGGGGCAGAGGAATAGTAGTGGAGCCAGAGGTTGCGCCAGGCGGAGACGATACTATGATGGTCATGGAAATATGATGAGACGTTCATTGAAATAACGCCACAAGGGATACGATATGAAGTGAGGGGTTTTACGGCCTTAGAGGGTTGGGCATGGGTCAATTCACGGCGTTTTAGGCTGGGTCCGCATTTTATGCATATCGGGAACAAGACCTTCCCAAATCACTTTCAAAAGAGGGAAAGACTTTGCTTTCACACTGTCATCGGATGAATATTGACCGATGCACGGAATCTTTTTCCTATATTCAAGTTCGAAATGCAGCGCAGTATCTTTCTCTCACCTTGTACCGTTTCTTGCGGTAGATCAGTGACCATTCTGAATCTTTGTTTTATTCACTCAAACGTAATTTCTACTTTGTTTTTGTCTGTGATCCGATTAGCCTTCATCCCATCACTTCTATCCCCGCCTTCTGCTTGGACAACTATTGCAGGACTCACAAAAGGCAACATAGCCCTCAATGTTCTTTGCTTTATCCTTCGGAGCTGGATAATACCACGCCGCGTCCCCCAATTCCTTCCCATCAACCGAGATAGTATAGTATGAAGCGGTTCCCTTCCACGGACAGGCGCTCGTAGTTGAGGTCGGTTTGAAATAGGATTCGGTGATTGAGCTATGTTAACTTTAGCTAGTATCACATAGCTTCAAATGTTGGGCTAAAAGGGCGAGCAGAGAGGAGGACTTACGAGGGAGGGAACTGGAGAAAGCGGTGTTAGAAAGGGCGCTGTAGTGCCATATTGAACAGCAAAGGCTAGAAAGCACGCTTAGAATTCATGACGGTAACTTACGTAGATGTTCCCTTCCACAATCTCATAATTATCGGTGTCGGCAATCGTAATTCCATCAATTTTTGCGGTTGCGTGAGGCATGTTGACTGCTGCTATTCTGCTAAAGGTCTTGTGGATGGGTTTGAATGGTGTAAATCGGGTTGACGAGCTAGAAGATAGGTCAATGAGTGGAATTAACTTAGGATATAGTACTTAGATCATGTGAATTGGGGTCCGAAAGACAACGGAATCAAATTGCCGCATTGAGTGATGCTGACATATATTGAAGCTTCAACGAAGCTTGCGGGCTGTCCCTTGCCCCGCAATGGAGCTAGAAGGCTTGATCAGCTTGTGCACGTGCCCACCTCGTGCACACCAAAATCAAAAAATCAAAAATATTAAAAACACCATAACTCTACAACCATGGATCCAAATGACGCCGCTCTTGCTGCTTTAAGCTCGCAATTAAAGCCTAATTATACTCTAACCGCTAAAGAGTATAAAGTAGAGCGATTTATCCTCTTACGGTGCTATCGCAATATTATAGGCCCTAGGGCAGAGGGCTACTATTTTTAATTTTTTTTTATTAAATAGTAATTTAAAGCGCTTATAATTTATATTAATAAG
>KV748832.1:16455-44268 GCA_001692915.1 Glonium stellatum | reverse complement strand
GGGGGAAGGGGAAGGGGGGGAGGGCGGTTGGGCGGTTTTTTGGGTAGGAGGGGCATGGGGAGGGAATGCTGGAGGGAGCTGGAGAGGGAGGGAGGGCGCGGGGAATTTAGGATAAGTTGTTGTGTCGTTGTGTTGATATGGGTGTCGTTTGATTGGAAGTCAAGTTAATGTCGCTGGATCGCGGAGGAAATCTAACATGCACAACAGTAGCATTCGGCGAGGAGGCCCTTTGAGATATTGTTTTATTGAGCGAACATCCAGTTAGCTAGATCCCCGCGTCCGTCCGCTTTACCTGCTATGAAATTACGCCAAGGGGTGTGAGAGGAGGGGAGAGGGGAGTATGTAGCGCAGAAGCGGTAGCGGACAGCAGGAAAACAAAAACCGCGGGTGTTTCTCATCACATGTCATTGCTGGAAGAACCTGTATTACCCATAATCCAGCGCGCGAACCGCGAAAGAAAAAATGAAAGTCCGTTCCTCATCTGCTGAGAACCACGGAGATACAGGGGAGATATAGAGAGAGGATGTCCAAGCCCACCATTCCGGTGCGCACTACAGTTCCAGTAGCCCCCAGCCCGTTCCGTATGATTAATTCATGTTTCGAGTCGTAGCATAATGCACCGTATTATAGAAGGAAAACTTCCTTCCGTCAAATACCTAGCCTTTTCCTGGTCCCGTACAAACCATCCTTCCCTAACGATCATGACCCGCTGAGTAGGAATTCTATGGCCCCCTGCACACTACCGCCGCTCCGTCGAAGCGCCTGCACATTCCGCTCGAACTCGTAGAAGCCCATGTCGTTGAGCTGCCGTAGTTGCGACGCATACAGTTCTTCCGGTGGCCGGTTATCTACCGGTGGCGGGGGAGTATTGAACCCACCTAGCCCTCCCATCGGTCCTAAGAGATTCGCGAACGGATTCGGAGGTGGGCTGCCGGTACCTGTGTTTCCGGCTTGTGGAGCGCCGAAGGGGTTGCCGCCTAGTAGCTGCATTGCTGCGCGCATCGCTTCTGGATTCTGCATCATTTGCTGCGTCATTTGGGCGAGTGGGTTTTGGGCGTTGCCGTCCGAGGGAGCACCGGCAGCGCCAAAGAGGTTGGCAAATGGATTGGCTGGCTGAGTCGATGGTGTAGGGTTTGCGGGTGTGCCTTGGCCTGCTGATGCGGTGGGAGGTGGCGAAGTTGCAGGTGTTGTGTTGGAGTTCGCATTCGTATTGGTTTGGGGAGCAAAGGGATCAGTACCGCCAAAGAGAGCTGCGAAAGGGTTGGCGCCTCCAGCACCTGTATTGCCTAGCAAGCCAAACGGGTTCGGCTGTGGCTGAGTGGAGCCAGTTGTGTTCGGCTGGCTGGGATTTGTGGTTGTGCCCTCTCTGGCTACATTGCCCGTCTGTGGAGTGGTGTCCGTGACACCAGGAGCAGGGAAGGCATTCCCACCACCCTGACCCATTGCTCGCTGCATTTGTAGCTGCGCGCGGATCATGTCGGGATTGAATAGCATTCGGCGGAGCTCAGGGTTTCGAAGCATTTGTGCTACCATGGGGTTGTCGCGCACCATGGGGCTATTTTGCATCATCTCGATGACGGCTGGATTGTTCATGGCCTCGTTCATTTGTGATAGAAACATGGGGTTGTCCATCATGCTGAGCAACTGACTAGGATCTGGGGGAGGACCCATCTGCAAGGCATCAATTAACAAGCTGTTGTGTAATGGGGTTGACTGCAGTGACTTACCCCTCCGTCGGGCCCAAACATATCCGCACCTGGCAGCCCATGAAAGCCTGCGTATCGTGCACCGGTTAATCCGGCGAGGGGGTTGTTGCCGGTTCCTGTGGCGAGGTTTGTAGGCACCTGGGGCACGGCGGGCGTTGCGCCTGTTGCTGTCGAGGAATTTGAGGCCTGGTTTGCTGGGTTTTGACGAGCATTGCTTGCCGCTCCCTTCACCAGATGCACAGTATGGCCGTCTTTGATCTTGATGGCTGCTAATGTATCGGGATCCTTGAGGACACGACCAGAATAGATCAACCGCTGTCGTTCCACCGGTATATCGGCATATTCTGGGGTAGAGAGCTTCGCTTTGAGGTCGGCAACGGTAGTGGTTGTAGGGACAGTGAGGACATATTTTGCGTCGCTGGACGATTTAATGTTGAAAGTAACTTGGGTCTCTTCGGTCGACGTCGATGCGGCTTCCTCCGCCATGATGGCTGGTGGAGCGGGACGATGTGGACGGATGAAGAAGACGAAGGGCGCAGAATTGAAGGTGGTATATTAGCGACTCGTGTGGCAGTAATTCGTAGTAATATGGGTGGTATTTAGGAAGTAGTTCGTAGTAAGAGGGTGGTGTCTCTTGGATAGAACCTGACAGAAGTCGCAGGATTGACGCAGCGACGGCAACAGCCACATTACAAACAGTGCAACCTTGTCCGCTTCAGCCTCCGCCCGGGCAAGTTCCAAGTGAAGGATGACTAACAAAGGCCTAGACTTTCAACCTGTCTGAGCCGCTTTTGATTCTCAGATGGGCCGATGTTTTGGTTGAGTGCATAGAGTACTATTGGAAAATCCACATAGAACAGTGTCTTATTGTCTTATTGTCTTATTGTCTTATCCTGCGCCTTGTCTCCGATTGTTCTGAAGCATGGAGGGAGCATCAGGAGTTATCATTATTATTCAGCCCACCACGCCCACCAACACGAAGCGCCATGATGCAGAGGCAAGCCACAGCACCGAAAGCACCGAGAGCACTGACCTGCAACCCCGGTCCTCCCTCGCCAACTGTAAGGGGAGTGGGGAAGCCGAGGTTCGCAGCATTGAGCTCGTTGTCAGCTTGGACCCCCGGCCATGAAATACATTTATCATGACCACTAACACCATATATACCTTATTGGCTCCAGAATACTTCTGTTTTTCTTTGTGTTTTGACTACCTTGTATCTTATTATTTTCTGTTGTCATATTGCTCCGTAACTAGAACACCACGGTTAAGCTCTCAAAATGCGAGCAATCCAAGTCACAGAATACGTCAAGGTAGCTTCATCCTCCTCAACAACTTATGATTCACTTGGCAGAACTCAAATTGACCGTGCATAGGGTCCTGACGAGCTTAGAGTCAGCAATCTTCCCGATCCTGTGCCCAAGCCCAACGAATACCTCATTGCTATTCACGCCACCGCAGCCAATTTCTTCGACCTTCTGCAAATTCGCGGGAAATACCAGCACCAGCCTCCATTTCCTTGGATATCTGGTTCTGAATTCTCCGGTGTTATCCTTAAAGCTCCTACCTCTCTTTCTAGCGGTAAAACACCAAAGTTTAAGGTTGGAGACAATGTGTTCGGGGCGACCCAGGGTGGGTATGCGACTAGAATCGCGGCGACCGAGGACCGACTGAGGCCTGTGCCAAAAGGATGGAGCTTTTTTGATGCGGCGGGTGTGTTTGTCACAGGGCCGACGAGCTACGCAGGACTGGTGACAAGGGCTGGCGTAAAGGAGGGTGAGATTGATAGAGCTAGGGTAATATGAAGAGCGGAGCTGATGCGGTATTCGTGTAGGCGACTACGTTCTTGTTCATGCAGCTGCGGGGGGTGTTGGGCTTGCTGCCGTGCAGATTGCGAAAGCATTTGGTGCGACTGTTATTGCGACAGCTGGGACGCAGCATAAGCTAGACATTGCCAAGTCCTTTGGTGCAGACTTCGGAATCGATTATCGGCAGAGCGACTGGCCTGAAAAGGTTAAGAAGCTGACTCCGAAAGGCCGTGGTGTCGATATTGTATATGATCCTGTGGGACTCATCGCCCAATCGATGAAGTGCACGGCATGGAACGGTAGACTGCTAGTCATTGGATTTGCTGCTGGAGACATTGAGAAGATGGCGACAAATAGGATCTTGTTGAAGAACGTGAGCGTCGTCGGACTCCACTGGGGCATGTATGCTACCATGGAGCCAGAGACTGTCGAAAAGGTGTGGGATGGCCTATATACTTTGATGGAATCGGGTAAATATAGAGGAACGTGCTTTACGGATCAGGAATTCGTGGGCTTGGAAAGCGTGCCAGCCGCATTAAAGGCGTTGGGTGCAAGAGAAACTTGGGGCAAAGTGGTTGTTAAAGTCCCTCAGGAAGGTCAAAGTAAGATCTAATCATAAGAGGTTTATAAGAGTTGTATATATTTTGAGCAAGATGTATAGGATTGTTTAAACTTTTAGCGTAAAGAGAACCTCTAAAATTGTGCAGCCCTCTGTATGTCGGCCTGAGGATATATCTCGATAATGCCTATCGGAATTTAAAGATATCCTTTCAGATTAAAATGTTTAGTTCTACAAAACCGATCATTGTACACCACTCTATTTAGAGCACCTCCCTTTTCATTTACTCAAAATTTGGATGTCACTAATGAATCCTTTATCCGCAGTTCTAAGACAGTGGCGTAGTGATAATATTGGCGGTTGTAGCTTTTAGCTAGGAATGCATTAGTCCTAAGCATGCCTTGTCGCTTCCGTGTGCAGCGATTGTTCTTTGGCACTTCATCAAGATGTCGAACGGCGAGTTTGTAAGATATGCTGAATCACATAGTAGAAGATCCAGAGAAAAGAAACCGGGAGGAGGGTCGTTACGGAATTGAAAAGAAGAAAGAATTCTCAGCCGAACAGCTTGACTATCATACCCGTCTCGCGGATGAATATAGTCTGTTAGGGGGACCCGTCTGCGGAAAATTCGTGGAAAATAAAATGGAGAGTATTTTGTGCCACAATGGTACTGCAATGACGGAGATAGGGCGTTGATGAAATATCGGCCAAATACGAAAGAGAACTTCTCATAAGCATGTAGCGTACCATAGGAGACTAGTGTGGATAAAGGGTCTTAGCGTGAATCCACTGTCGCGTGATGCCGAACCCTACAATCAACCTCGCTACAATTGCGGTAGAAAGGCCGAAAATAAAAGATTCGGAGTATGGGGTACGATATGGTACTGCATAACTTGCGACCCTTGAGCCGTACATATGGCTTAATGACAGACTAAAAATTTCCCGCTGATCTGGAGCCTATTGCTAGGCGAAAGTCAAGTCTTTTAGCAACTCCACAACTACACAGGAATGGCTTGGATGCTCTAATGCCTGGAGTATCGTAGAGAACCA
Source organism: Glonium stellatum (assembly GCA_001692915.1). Taxonomy (NCBI): domain Eukaryota; kingdom Fungi; phylum Ascomycota; class Dothideomycetes; order Gloniales; family Gloniaceae; genus Glonium; species Glonium stellatum. The sequence continues at coordinate 39,148 of KV748832.1, read as the reverse complement.
AATCACTAGATAATAGCTGAAGAGCGATATTCCTAGGAGCCTATTAACAAACGCATCCCTGTTCAACTAAGAGTAGCATTTCAATTTAAGTAGTAACCTCTACGATGGCGGAAACTGGCTGTCTGTAGTCTTTTATAACGGCTGGGAGGAGGTGCAGAAACTAAACGAAATGGCTAAGCTTGAGATTTTGTAATAAATAAAGGTGTTTATTAGACCGATCATTGTGGCGTAAGAGTTTGGCCATTATTATTTCCGCATTGCGTCAATCAAGCTGAATGTACCCAGTCTGAATACAATGTATCCTTGGCTGGTACTGTCACGTTAGGTCTTCTCGAATTATAGCCGATGCGAAACACAATGGAAGATTAGTGATGACCAAACAAGTGAATCATGATAGGTGAAGAAGAGTGAAGAGGTCAGGAGAAGGACCACCGGAAAAAGAGCGCTATTTAACATCTGGACTAGCGCATTCTTGGCATTGTTCTTGCTTCGATCCCTTTGTGGTTTCCCCCAGCAGCTTCAACCTTCAGCTTCAACCGACCACCCAAGCTCGATTGCCCTTACTCCATGCTACTGCTGGCGTAGCTGTCTGAAATCCCCTCGGTTCGGGTGTCTCACCATTCCTAGAACCGTTTCCTCGACGCGCAACACCGCGCCGCCACCGAGATTTCCTCGACATCCATTCTCACTCCGCGCCGCCACCTATCTGACGCTCTAGGTTCGGATTGACATTCTGACGCCGTTCGCAACATGGCGGATTACGAGAATGGATATGACGATGACGAATACTACGAGGACGAGGATGATTTGATCACAGCGGAGGATTGCTGGACTGTCATCTCTTCATTCTTTGACACCAAGGGTTTGGTGTCGCAACAGCTCGACTCCTATGACGAGTTTACCCGCAATACGATACAGGATATCGTTAAAGAGAATGGTCATGTTATATTGGACCAGAACACGCCGTACTCGATGGACGATGACGAGCCCATCATCAAGCGGCGCTATGAAATCCACTTCGGCCGCGTAAAGCTGGCACGACCAACACACACAGAAGGCGACGGAACAACTCAGCAACTCTTTCCGCATGAAGCGCGATTGCGGAACTTGACATATTCTGGCGCGATGATGGCAGATATTACTAATAGGATCATGGTTGCCAGAGAACGCCCCATCGGCGTAAACAATGATGGCGATGATATGGAAGTGGATGGCAATGCGGCTGGGGGAACAGAACTGGTATGGGAGAGAGAGGACGAAGAACCCGTCCTACTGCCTGGTCAGGAACCGCCGAACGTCTTTATTGGGAAGCTTCCGGTCATGTTACGATCTGAGATGTGTCATCTAAGGAACCAGACCGACGACCTCCTCTACGGGCACAATGAATGTCCCTATGATCAGGGTGGATACTTCATTATTAATGGCAGCGAGAAAGTTCTGATTGCACAAGAACGAAGTGCGGCGAACATTGTCCAAGTTTTTAAGAAAAAGCAGGGCCCAATCCCATGGACAGCAGAAATCCGCAGCGCGGTCGAAAAGGGTTCGCGACTGATTTCTACGTTTAATATCAAATGGGCCGAATCATCTTTGATTGCAAAACGAGCTCCAGGACCATTCGCTTATGCAAATCTCCCATACATCCGTGCGGAGGTTCCAATGTCAGTAGTGTTCCGCGCACTTGGAGTTGTATCAGATGAGGATATTTTGAACCATATCGTCTATGATAGAAACGACACGCAAATGCTTGAGCTTCTTAAGCCAAGTATAGAGGAAGGTTCCATGATTCAGGATCGGGAGAACGCGTTAGATTGGATCGCTAAACGTGGAAGCTCGACTGGCACAAAGGATAAGCGTCTGAAGTATGCTCGAGACATTATGCAAAGAGAATTCCTCCCGCATATCTCTCAAAAGGAAGGTCAGGACACGAGGAAGGCGTTCTTCTTGGGATATATGATTCATCGCCTTCTCCAGTGTGTTTTGGGAAGACGCGATGAAGATGACCGAGATCATTTTGGCAAGAAACGACTTGACCTTGCAGGCCCCCTTATCGCCAATCTCTTCAGAATTCTGTTCATCAAACTTACTAGGGACGTTTACAAGTATCTACAGAAATGTGTGGAGAACAACCAAGAGTTCAGCATTCAGATGGCGGTCAAGGCTAGTCTTATAACGAATGGGTTGAAATATTCATTAGCCACTGGAAACTGGGGCGACCAAAAGAAGGCGGCCTCCTCCAAAGCTGGTGTCTCACAGGTGCTTAACCGTTATACCTACGCATCGACATTATCCCATCTTCGGCGGACCAATACCCCAGTTGGTCGCGATGGCAAGCTTGCCAAGCCCCGCCAGTTGCATAACACTCATTGGGGGTTGGTTTGCCCTGCAGAAACGCCCGAAGGCCAAGCATGCGGTCTTGTAAAGAATCTTTCGTTGATGTGTTACGTTAGTGTCGGCAGTGAGAGCACACCAATTACCGATTTTATGAGCCAGAGAAACATGGAACTTCTAGAAGAATATGACCCAGTGGTGAACCCAAGCGCGACGAAGGTCTTCGTCAATGGTGTTTGGGTTGGTGTTCATTCACAACCCTCCCAGCTTGTCACTGTCGTGCAAGAGCTGCGGCGAAACGGTACTCTTTCTTATGAAATGAGTCTGATTCGAGACATCCGTGATCGAGAATTCAAGATATTCACAGATGCGGGACGAGTAATGCGACCGTTGTTTGTTATTGAAAATAACCCCACAAAAACTAACCGCGGCTCTTTGGTACTTAATAAGACGCATATCGAGAAGCTTCACGAGGATAAAGAGATTGACGTTTCGGGCTTGAATGATGAAGATGCCGAGAAAGCCAAATTCGGCTGGAAAGGTCTCCTTCACAGCGGTGTGGTGGAGTACTTAGACGCCGAAGAAGAGGAGACTGCCATGATTATAATGACTCCAGAAGACCTCGAAGACCACCATCGCGTCAGCGCAGGAACCATGATATATGATGATGGCGGTGACCCTCACAAGCGCATCAAACCGAAGCCAAATCCCACTGTTAAGACGTTTACTCATTGCGAAATCCATCCTAGTATGATTTTGGGTATTTGCGCGAGTATCATTCCTTTCCCCGACCACAATCAATCTCCTCGTAACACATATCAATCTGCTATGGGTAAACAAGCTATGGGCGTTGCTCTTACTAACTATGCTCTTCGGATGGAGACGATGATGAACGTGCTCTATTACCCTCAGAAACCTTTAGCCACTACTCGGTCGATGGAATACCTGAAATTCCGAGAACTCCCCGCTGGACAGAACGCAATCGTCGCAATCGCATGTTATTCTGGGTACAACCAAGAAGACTCTGTCATTATGAACCAAAGTAGTATTGATAGAGGGTTATTCCGAAGTTTATTCTATCGTTCATACACAGAACAGGAGAAGCGTATTGGTGTCAATGTTCTAGAACAATTCGAGAAGCCTACTCGCAGCGATACCCTAAGGATGAAAGGTGGTACATATGACAAACTGGATGACGATGGTGTTGTCGCACCTGGTGTTCGTGTCTCTGGAGACGATATTATCATTGGCAAGACTGCACCCATTCCACCAGATGCGAAGGAGCTTGGGCAGAAGACAATCATGCACACTAAGCGCGACGTCTCTACTCCTCTCCGTAGCACTGAAAATGGTATTGTGGATCAGGTCCTTTTCACTACCAACACCGAAGGTCTTCGATTCGTCAAAGTCCGCACACGAACAACGAAGGTTCCCCAGATTGGAGACAAATTTGCTTCGCGTCACGGTCAGAAAGGCACTATTGGTGTCACATACCGGCAGGAAGACATGCCTTTCACTCGTGAAGGCCTTACGCCCGATCTCATCATCAATCCGCACGCCATTCCATCGCGTATGACTATAGCCCATTTAATCGAGTGTCTGTTATCCAAGGTCGGCTCTCTTCGTGGTTGTGAAGGCGACGCCACACCTTTCACAGATGTCACCGTTGAAAGCGTCTCCAAATTGCTTCGCGAGCATGGCTATCAAAGTCGCGGTTTCGAAGTCATGTACAACGGCCACACTGGCAAAAAGATGGTCGCGCAGGTCTTCTTAGGCCCGACATACTACCAACGCTTGCGCCACATGGTTGACGACAAGATCCACGCACGCGCTAGAGGCCCCTTGCAGATTCTTACACGACAGCCTGTCGAAGGTCGTGCAAGAGATGGTGGTCTGCGTTTCGGAGAGATGGAACGTGATTGCATGATCTCACATGGTGCGGCTGCGTTTTTGAAGGAGAGATTATTTGAGGTTTCGGACGCCTATCGTGTGCATATTTGCGATATCTGTGGGCTCATGAGTCCAATTGCGTAAGTTTTTGCCCCCCATATCTCACACGAGCTTCAAGTGTCAATATATGAAACCAGCTAACCTCAAATAACAGACAAATCAAAAAGGGCCTGTATGAATGCCGCCCTTGCCACAATAAGACTAAAATTTCTCAAGTCCAGATACCGTATGCGGCGAAGTTACTGTTCCAGGAGTTAGCAAGCATGAATATTGCAGCGCGCATGTTCACTACCCGGAGTGGTCTTAGCGTGAGAGATTGAGGAGATTGCAGAGCAATAGTATCTTAATATTTTTGGCCGCTAATGGCTAACCATCTGAACCATGATTTTAGGAGCGTTCGGACGTCAACACCATGCCATTGTTAGCTAGGATGTCGCCTATTGAATAAGGTGGTAGCTTCTGATGGTTATTCTGCATTGCCCCGACGTTGGTCTTTCGGCTTGATGGTGGGATGGCAAAATAAATGGTTCAAAGTTTGGGCGTACGAGACTTGAAACTTGTACTTTTAGATGGCTCACAGATTGAGTATTAAATCAATCAATACGCATTGCTAGAATGTGATCCTACAATCTATTTTACATTTTGCGTTCTAGGAGTCTCTTAGTCCCGTGACATGCCCTCTTCAGGCCATGAACTACCGTCGTCTACGATCATAACCTCGATCATCGTCTCTATAGCGATCGCGACTCCTATCTCTCCTCTTCCGATCATCACGATGCCAATCTCTGCTTCGATCACGGTGTCGATCCGAATGTCTCCCATCCCGATCTCGCCTGTCCCTCCGTGGGCTACGACTACGCGGCCGCCATCGATCATCATGTTCATTGCTCCGCTCTTGTCGCTTTCGAGTGTCTTCACGTTCGTCGCTGACCTCCATCCGTTTTCGCGCTGCCTCATCCCTATCAAGTACAAGCCCATATCTGCCCGAACGTTCCCGCTCGCGCTCCTTCTCCCGAGAATCTTCGACGCGATATTGCCGCTTCTTCTCTAAGCCTTCTATACCACCAAATCCACCGCCTTGTCGCTTACGCTTGGCGTTTGTAGCATCGCGCCAAGTATCTGATAATCGTGACACACTCTGAGAGAAATCGACGTGGATGCGGTGGTCATCAATGAGAACCCCGTCCATCTTGAAATAGGCCTGCTCGCAGTCTTTCTTTTCCTCAAACTCAATGAAGGCATACTGCAAGCTATCTCCCGTGCGCTTGTCGCGGATGACCTCGCAGCTAAGAATCTTACCAAAACGCGAGAATATGAGTTCAAGATCCTCATCTTGAGTTACTGGATTCAGCTTGCAGACGAAGAGGACGTTTTCGGGCGGCTTGACTTCTGCAAAAGGCAGATCGCCGACCATTTCGAGCGTGAGGGCTTGCGCGCGGGCCTCACGCTCGCGACGCAGCTTTTCGAGTGCTTCTTGGTCCGCCTCTTCATCCAACTCTTCATCGTCAGCGATACGGACGGTAGCAAGCTGAGCAGCAGATGGGACGGGACTCTCCGGTGGAACAACAAGGCCAGGTGGGTCGTCAAAAGGGTCGTCGAGTATTGTCGTATGCCGTATTCTAATGTCTTTCAACGGCCGGCCTGTCTCGTCGATAAACGCCGTGTTAATCTTTTCAAGCGCGTCAAACCCCTCCACCACTGTGCCAAATATTGCTGCTTTGCCATCCAAGTAATCTAGGTTGTCGCCCAGAGTGACGATGAACTGACTCCCCGCTAACCGTTCGTCCGGATCGTTTGGTACTGGAGCTGTCGCCATGCTGACTATGCCTCTCTCCGTGTGCTTTAACTTAGGGTGGAATTCTGGTTTAAAGGTCTTCTTCGACGCATCGCCAGGGTTAAGTAAACCCCAGATAGACGAGCCGCCATCACTATCCTTCGAGCCCGGTCCGATTGGGTCACCGGTTTGAAAGGAGAAGTTTGGTTGGACGCTGTGGACGGGGGAGTAGTTGTAATATTTGATCTTGCATAGCTTCAGGAAGCTAGATGGAGGGTGATGGTGTCAGTATCTATTCTGTGCTCAGCTTTCGTCGATGCGCGGGAGGAGACGTGCAAAGTTTTGGAAACAGAAAAGAGGCGAGCTTACTTTTGGCAGCATTTGGGTGCTTCGGCAACAAGGAGGTCAATCACTATGTCGCCTAGTGAGGTCTCGAGTAACACGGACATTGCGTGGTATACGGGTCAGAAGTGGTGTTCAATGAGGTGCGTAGCATTAACCAGCCAAGTCGCTTCGTAAGTTACACATACAATGGTCACTTTTAGTGAAGCGTGATTAGTCAGCGGCATGAAAATGGTTCTTTTCGTGCACCCACTGAAGTACAATATTCATAGCTCGTCAAAAAGAAACTTCCGCTGAAGAACGTCAACGATGTGCCAATCCGAAGAGGATAGACAATGCTATCAACTGCATCGGAGATATAACTCCTCATCCTCGCACCCGGCCACCATCTGCAATCAAAAAGCCCAGGCTCCCAACAAAGCATTTGCAAATACGCGAGAAGTCGAATTTCTGCATATCCGTAGTTCTTAGATTAGAGACAAACGGGATCGCCCATTAACAAGCGCCAGTAATGCATCTCGGATCGCTGGTATGAAATTTATTCCGATCAAAAGCGTGGGGGATGGGGAAAAAGCGTAAGGGCCAGCCCGTCATGGAACGCCACCATTGCCAATCTTCACGTTTTGTGACCAGACTTGTGTCGGGAACATGCTTACCTGCATGCAATTAGCACGCACGGCAGGGTCCTCTCTGCCTCATTCTGCAAGAAAATCTACAACGGGCTGCAGATAACTGGGGCAGCATCCCCCCCCACCCCCTTCCCTCTCCCTGTGGATGAGGATGGCCGTTGAACATACCTGCTTCCGCACTTGCGTTGAGCTTCCCGTTACCCAACGGCTGTGGAGAAGAATCTAGGTCGTCTGCATGCTCCCGGACGCTGACGACCTTTCCGTCCGGGAGATGTTACGCCTAGAAAGCGCCTCCACAAGATTGGCCTTCTTTATCTGGACTATTCAGTTCTTTCTTGAACATCCATCTTATAAACTCCCACACACTAAACACTATAAGCCGTATCCATAGATCCCATATGGCCGATAGCGGAAAGGCCGACCTATCCGTCAACTATTCAACATATGACGTCCCGCACTGCCGCTGACTCCACCTAATTCCGAATCTGCACCGCCCATGCATGTCCTGTTTCACAATTTCTTTCTCGATTGCATATCCGGAAGACCATCTGGCTTGTCCCACTCTAGGCGATATAACAGTATGTCTAGGACCCGTTCCCCGGCCGCCCCCTACTACTCAGCCTTCTTCTACAGCCATGGCGTTTGTACCAAAAGGAGATGAGAATATATGTATTCCCCTCAATATGTGCGACCCCCTAATTGCGCCTAGGCTAGTTCAAGCAGGCATGGACTTTAGGGAAGAGCTGAAGCTGTGCTCTTCCAATTAGAGCACCGGGAGGCCAAAAGATGTGTGGAACGTCAAGATTTGATCGTCCATAAGCCGCCATATTTTCCCATTTGACCGAGTAGGAGTTGTCTCCGGCAATGGGCAACTAACGAATGAGACGGTGACTCGCTTATCAAACTGTCAAATGACTGTTACTGAGGTCTCTTGTTTAAGGGCATGGCGTAGCACCGATGCTGGATGGCAGCCAGATTTGGCTAGGCGTCGCATGACGTTCCAGAGAGTGGCACCTGAACCAGTTTGGTGAATCCGACGTGCTTTGTTTGCGTCCACCATGACCCCACTTCAGCGCCTTCATGTTCCTCATGAGACAGCAGCCTTAGTCACTTCGTAGATTATCGGCCTGCAGAACCGTGCGAGAAGGTCAATGGTGTCGCTTCCGTGTTTTACAGCCTGCCCCAACTTGCGCTCTTCCCCAACGAGTATGGGCCCCGTGTACCGTCTCGCCTTCGACGTAGTCTCCCAGAACGACGGGTTCACCTTCTCCAGGCATTCCAAATTTTAAAAACCTGGAGTTGTTGTTCTGATCGACTGCCATCATGTACACATCGGATGCGTAATGCAGGGCATCGTTATAGGGCATCAGCCGCGGGCCTTTATTCTATCCCTCAACCTCACAGTCTAAAAATCACCGCTCCAGTGCCTCCTCCCACCTTCACCAGTTCACGGCTCTGCGATCGTCAAATCTGTTGCTAGCAACGTTGCGAGATGTAAACGACGTTATCGGCATGCAGCCCGCTTACATGGTTCATAATGGGTGGGGAGTATCCACGTCCTCCCTCTCCCCTCGCGCAAAGCAGAATGTTTGATTCCGTGGCTCTTGGTCAATTTGCCACATCTTGACCACGTAACCACCGCAGTCTTTTCAGATAGGGAGGCTACTACAGAACATATCAACTTTTTAACAAGCCCGAGAGCCTAAATGTCTAGCTGCCCAACCGCCTAACAGCCGATCATCTGTCTCTGACAGCTGAATCTCATCTGAACACACTGATAGGACTCCCTGAATTGCGGATGGCTGGGCTGCCTTCACCACAGCTACGTTTGCTACACTGCATCATAAATGGACCAAATTAGTCTTTATCATTCCGTAAATATAACCGAGCATCAGCACGTGCAACTGCTGCCCTTTCCCTTGTCCTTTCCAAGGTTCATGGTGGCACTACTCCTTAAACAAACGCGGATGATTGATCGCAGCTGAAGGAGAGTGGGAGGCGCATTTTTAGCCACCGATTGCTTTACCCACCATTTTTTTCCAGCCTTGTTTGTTTCATCTCCTTCCTGTTTCAAATTCCAGACACTTTTAGTTACGACGAAGCTGAAGACCGAGTTTTTCACCTTTTGTGAACCTCTCTGGTTCAGCCTCACGCAGATTATCTTGCGTCAGAGTCTTCCGCAATACCAGCCTAGACTTGGGTATTTGCGGGCACAATTGAACCCTTCTGTGCGCTGTTACACGCTCCCTCACAAATCCGCACGTATCAAGACCGTTAGGCCTGTTCTGAGCTCGTGCCGCCCCCAAAATGAATTGTGCAGCAGGCAGATGCATCTACCCGCTCTGCAGGTGTTGTACGAAACTACTATGCAAACTACTTGACATACTCAATGGAAGGCTTAATGCCAGACCAGGTGAATCTTTTGGTACAAGCAACTTCATAAGGGGGCGAGGATTCATTCCTCTAGCCACGTCGAATCTTGGTACTAAGGTAGCAATCAGAGCCTCTATCGTGCATGCAAAGCATTCATCTTCCCTGCCTATAAACCTTGCAACCCCAGATCGATGGTTTTTCAGCCTTCTACCTCAACATTCGTGAGCTTGCCGGCTTACTTCGCTCTCCTCCGGGGAAGAAATACTCCAGCCACAAATCGGCAGAGGCATAATCCTTGAGTCGGGCTCCGCCAAAACATCGAATCGGAGGTCTTTCTGAGTTCTGTTGCAAACAAACTTTCTGTACTTCTGTTGGATTGTACCTGCAGTTGGTATTGCGTCCGTCCTTGTCCTTATGTCGACCTCAATAATGATTGTCTAAGACTGATCATAGATCATGAACGACTACGAACGTTATAAACGCTTCCCACATTTCGGCTCGATACCTCATTACTCGATAGCTGGAGGAGACCGAAATGTACCACTAACTATATCTCATGCCACGCGACCCGAGTTGCGAGGATGTCCGGTTGCGCCCCGAAGTCGAAGCACATCTGGGAGAGATTTGGAAGCGGAGCCAGGCGGCGGACAACCTAGGCGACGTATTGCTGTAGCAGTAGGTTTTACATCTTTTTGATGCTGTATGAGAGTTGATAGCAAGTCAGCTCAAAAATATTGCCCATGTTTCACTCCAGCGATCATTCCTTCTTCCCTGCCACGATCTTGTCTAATTTGTAACTTAGTGCGCCCGATGTAGGAAAAGGAAGATACGGTGTAGTGGAGATCCAGGAAATGGGTTAGGTTGCCAGAACTGCAGGACTGCTGGTGCTGACATTAGTCAGTGCCAGTTTCATAGAGTAAGAACGTTGTAGGTTGTCATTTTTTACTTCAGAGATCTGATTTGTGGTATAGGTTGGCTCAGGGGACCCTTTCAGTATTATAAACAACATGACAGGGCCAGTGAGCGGACATATGAGCAGTCCGATTCATGGGCCGCATATCGGCCAGAATTCGATGATGCCGGTATACTCAGCCGCGTCTACCATATACCCAAGGGTATTTCAAACAAACCAATACCCGACGATATCGACTAAATCGATATATCCGCAGACATGGACTTCCATGCCTTACACAGATGATTCCCCGGTTGAATCTTATGGACTCCAACCGGCAGCATGTGTATCGAGTCAAGATTCGATGAATACCATTTATGGGGCACAAGACGGTCTCCGTTGGAATGGCTTTAGTCAAAAGGCTACAGTGAATGGCAACAGCTTATTCCTTGAGCAAGACGCGACAAGCTCGTACGCAGGCAGCGGCTTGTCATATTTGGCTAGCCCTGGTATTCGAACTGCGGTAACTACTGAGGGCTTATCAGCATTGAGCATGACTTCGCTGCACTCAAGTCTTCCAGTGGCCCCAAACGATAGACAGCTGCCAATGCCGCAATCAACACTGTCGCAGTCCACAACTACCGCGGCCGACCAACTTCACATGCGTTCCTTGCCATCTTCGCAAGGCACGAATTCTTCTGGTATTAATTCGAATGGCACCTACACAAAGGCTGCTATGGCCTGGAACAATGAAGGGTCCGAGACAGAAGTTGGTCCAAGTTCCATAACGAGCTCCTCATCAGGGGAAATTACGGCGTCTACTCCGTCAAAAAGTTACGGTTCTACGACAACTACCTCAGATGGAGTACTAGGCTATATCCCTCATGTAGCAACGAAGAGCCCGGAGCCATCTCCAACCAGCACTGCGCCTCCCATTGCGTATAGCGCAGCTTCCGAATCTATGCCGGCACCAGTAATAGGTAGTGGCTACTCAAACTTTCGACACCACGGCATTCCCAATGTGTCGTCGAGCGAAGGGCTTCTGTCCCGCCATGGTTCATCATCGAACCTATACAGTTTCAGTACCGATAGTTCATCGAAGCGAAACTCCCTTGGGGAAGCCTCATCTACTGAAGGCACATTGGTCAACGGGCAGAGATACGCTCCACTTTGCCAACCGCAGCCTCGGCATAGAACGAGTGTCGACGCATTGCGCCGTAACTCGTTTGATCAGCGATCTGGATCTATCAATCGCTCGTCTGCTTCAAATCCCAACAAAAACTTCTAGCATCTATGCATGTAAACATCGAGGTTCGGTTCATTCTTTAAATTTCTTGAATAGAATTATGAAGCCTTGCATCCTCTCTTAGAGATATCATGGTCTTGATATTCGCTCAATTTCCTCATCCTTTTCTGTTATCGAAGTCGTCTTATGGTTCTTTAGGAGGTTCTTCTGTTTCCTCATCTCGGACTTTATCTACGGCCTATAGTGTTTTAGCGAAAATTTTGGTGGCGGCAGTTGCAAGCGAAGCGAATGATGGTGGTGCGGTTCTAGCAGCACTTGGAAAATGCGTTAGCGGGCGTTGAGTTATTAAGAGGTAGGAGCTCACAGCTTTTAGCGTTATTACGAAAGATATCTTACAGCATCGGGTCGGGGCATATCACGGAATTTGGCGGGTTGGAGTGGGTGGGGGCCAAAATGGGAAAGACGAATATCCCTCGCCGGATCCAATAAATACCCTTTGGAGCTTTCCAATAGCTCGGGGGCGGCGGGCAAGAGCAAGTCTGCATTGCACGGCGTAATTTTTTTCACAGAGGGCTCTACATTTTCGTGGTTGCTAGCTGCCATCGTTGGCAGCTGGATGACCTCACTATTCACTGTTGTATTATTCTTACTCTTCAAAAAAGGTTCTTTTTTTGGGTCATTTTCGGTTATATTGTTACCACACGGGCGGCACTCTGCTTTCAAGATTCATCACGTCAGGGCCACTCATTCAGCGCTATGCTTCGATCTCATTCATTCCACGGTTTGTAGCCAGATTGTTTCTGCTTGCCAAAGGCTATCGGAAAGCTCAAACGGCTGGCCCACGACCAACCATGTACTTGTACGAGGTGGAATAGATTTAGAGAATCGAAGGCGTTGCTCGTTCTCAGATATGTGAACCGGCAGAGGCTGTATTGATAGGGGAGTTTTACCCACTGACATGTGGTAAAATCAAGACGCCCACTTCTGATGTGTTGGGAAGAGATTTTACTTGAAAGTTAACACCCGCTTCTGTATCCGTCGCACGTCCACTGATCAACGTACCTCGACTGGGGAATATTTTGAAGGTCTGCTGATCAACTAATATTCTCTTTTATGAGTGAGGCAAAATCTGAGCTATTGTGTTAGTTACGGTAATTCATATGCACCGTCTTAGACTAACCGTAACGCTGCAAGAATGTAAATCAATGTTACATCATCTCGAAGAATTCACGTACAACATACCGTTTTCTATAAAGAGGCAATTCCACGATCCAAGATGTTTACCACCTTAGGAAATAAAAGGGGACGGACTGGATGGAGCAGACGTACATGTTGCTTCACGCGCCGGGTGTGCAGTACAAGCCGGTAGGTCTAATGGAAATATGTGATATTGGAGGAGCAAGGGCTGCAACGTATATGTCTAGGAGATAACGGGCGTGAGAGAGCTTATAAGAGGGTACTATCCGAAAAGCAGATTCATTTTCTTGTGAATAAAGTGACGAACCTGTCGGCGTGATGGGATGAGGTTAAAGGCGCAAAGCACGGCGGCGGTTTTAGACCATTCACCATATCATGAACGCGATCAATCTTCGATGAAGATTGCGGTGTAAGCCAGTACGATTGACAGCGTAAACACTCGTTGATAATACAGATTTTGCCTCGTCACCTCACCATACTTATTCGACTGTTCTCTAATAACCGCTTGTACTCAAAATATAGGACATCATCCGGTGGTGGCCCTTCATGCACCCACTGAAGGTGATCAATATAATCGTCTGCATCATCAAACTTTACAGTCCTCGAGTTCGTTTCACATCGAGAGCAGACATAGCAAAGTCCAAGAGCGAAGCGGCCCCAGCGAGGGGTGGCAGCTCGTGCGCGGCGACGATCTACGAGCAGTTCCGCACATCGCTTCAGTTCATCTTCTACGTTCGTGTTTGCGACGTAAGTGTCAACAGCAACCTTTAACAACTGGAAAGTGTCCTTTCCACTTCGAGAGGCTTTCCAGTCCTTTAGTTTCTGATCTGAGAGGTCCATTGGTCCATTTAGTCGGAAGTAGTCTAGTTCTCCGTCAGAACTCCTTTTTCGGAGAACAGTGTCTGGATCCTGTCTGCTCTTGATTGGGCTAGGGGTATTATGTGCTGGACTCTGCGTGTGTTTTGATTGCCCACATCCAATGCTGACAAGGCAGCGTACTGGCTTTTCTACGTCTTGATGCATCGATCTGACTTCGTTATAAAGCTCTTCAGAGGGGTTCGGTGCCCATATTGACCCATCTCGATACTTGTAGTTACCATCTCCCAGTTTAACGCTTTCGAAATATACTGGAGCAGCAGATGTTGCTCGACAGACTTGCATTATGCCAGCATCTCGTGTTGCATTTTCAGCACTCTTTTTGGCTACATGATTGCTGTGGTTGATAGACGGATATGATCGGAAGAGAAATGGGCGTGAGATTCCGAGTTTGCTGTCAATTTGAACGGCTAAAGCAATGCTTTTACCTCAATTAGCACAATACTAATATTGGGGAGGTTCATACTTACGTCCGGCACATTTCTGCATCGGAAGCGAACGTGTCATTCAACAGGTTTGCAGTGCTAGACTCAGATGCTGTTGGAGACCTTGGAATGCCCACACGGTACAGGAGATTGTTTAGCTGTAATTGTCGAGTTTGCAGAATCTGGCTTAATGCATGCTCAAGGCCTGATGTATTCCCTCGTCTTCGCTTTGATTTCCTAAAAGGTAGCAGAGCATCTGAAGATGATAATTCGGCAGCCATGGTAGTCCAAATATTTTGATAATGGATAATCACTTCATCTACGGAAAACCGAAGGCGACCGAGCAGAGTAGCGATTAGTCTGCTTAGAAGTTAGCCTATTTCGCTGGCGTTAATAACGCGATCAAGCGCCGTAAATTAAAAGTGGTGCGCTGAAGTCACATCTAATCGGCTCGAATTTTACGAGCGAAAACATTGTCACAATAATTATCTTGAGTAAGAAACCGTGCTATTTACCCCCCAGTGCTTGTGCCTCCAATATAATCAAAATAGTGACAGGGAAGGATCTCCCCTTCGCTATTTTGTTCGGAGAAGCTAAACTTTCCGGAATCACCGTCCCTTTCTCTGCCATCTGGTCGTATGAGCGGCGAGGCGGTACTCGATGTATTCATGTATTTCCTTTCGACATCTCGGGTCATACGCATAAGCTCTCGGAGAATGTATAAAGAAGTTAGTCCGCGAATGCCTCCGCCATCTGTGGATATTAGCTGGGTAGTAGATTACGCTTAAGGCGGGGCTTACCAAGGCTAAGGACCATTCGTCTTGACCATGGGTCGTCATTTTCGAGATTTCTAGACGAGGTATCGTCAAGTCCGGAAGGACTTCGTATGTCGGGAGACGGTTCTCCCATCTCGAGCGCGAGGAAAGCGGTTAAAGAGCAGACGACGTCGGTCGGCCTAAGCGGGCGGCCTCACGTCGGAAACCAGACGCTTGGACTATGCGATCATACAACCCTCGAACGCCTCACTTTTGACAAGATTTCAGAGACGAAGGAAAGCAATATTATGAAAGGCTCATCGTAGAAAAATGGGAAGGGCTCAACGCCATGCTAGAGGATAAATACTCCCAAGCCCGTCGAGGCTGAACAGGGCGCCACAAGGCGCGTAAGATCATGCTAAGCCACCACCAATATCTTCCCAGCAACCTGGCATTACCACAACGAGTGCCACCTCAATTTCAGCTCTCAGGCCGGCTTATGGAGATGCATGTCTAGGCCTTACGTTTTAATCGGCCTTATTGGTCAAAAGTATCATTGAATGCAAATAACACTAATTTCCGCTGCCTAGTCAATCTTTGGAGCACACGTTCGAAAAGTGTCGTGGAAATATCTCAGAGCATGATTTCCAATACACTCGGCTTCGTACGAATCGTACGTATTTCGTGGAGGTTGCCACGTCCATCCTAGATAGTATGAGCTGGAATACTCGGCCTCGCTGCCGTGATTACGACATGGATAGATGACTCTATTGTGCTGTAGAGGGTTAGTTCCTTCTTTAGAGATCCAGGTATTTATTACCATTGCAAGTATTGTTACGGGCACTGCTAGCGCAATAAACGCACCCCACCACATTTTTACATGCAAGGTATCTAATTAAAACACTTTACTTCTTTTGTATAATATACATTATCTCACTGTTCATCCTATGGCCTGACGAACTTTATACTCAGCGTGGCGCCGCACCTTGTGAACTTCCTCTTACACGGTCGTCCCCAGTGAGCCACATATAACGGATGTTTGAAAACATGCGTTGTGCATTCATAGACAGCGTAAGTAGCTTCCACAGGTCCAGGATCCCTACTGGTGTATCAAACCTTCTTCCAGCCTTCTCTGACAATCGCGGCAGTTCCACGAAAACTCCGTCATCTGGAATTGTTAGCTCCATTTTCGCTACCTTAAAAGAGGAACTCACGATTTGTACTGCTCCTGGGTCGAATTTCAACTACACCGCTCTGTGCATCATAGAAGATGATCTTTTTTCCTATTTTTTTCTCGAAGTTCCCCCAGATAGGCGGCATGATACTTGATCTGCCGGCTCCGCTGTTCTGGTCCCAGGATCGCCGCTCTTGCGTTCTTCTCCCTGTATTTTCACTGATTTGGGGTTGGTATATCCCCTCATCGATCGCCTGATCAGAGCTTCTTGCTTCAAATCTAGAGATCTCCTGAGAAAAGTCACTATCTTTTGAGGTGCGCTTGAGGCCATTTAATGTTGTAGAGCTTTCTTCCTTGTTCTTGTCAGGCAAGGAGACGCCCGAACTAATGGGCTTTGGGGAATTTGGAGGCAGAAGTGTATCAGGAAGAGGCGTCCAAGAGTCCGGATTCACCGTAACGGCCAAGTTGGCGCCAGGGCCAGCGATAGCTCCATTTAATTTGGCGTCTTTAGCATGCTGCTTTTCGTTATTTTCGCTCCCAATGGGCCCGGTGGGCTCGACGGTGGGAGTAGGGTTGTCCTGGACCGCCTTAGATTTGACTGAGCGCTTTGGTTGTAGGGACTCGGCTGTGTTGGGAAGCTTGAAACTTTCATTCGATTGCTGGACATGATTCTGGGGATCTTGCCCTATCCCGGTACTGTCTTGATTGCTCGATGTACTTGCTTTCGGCATGCCGTCTGGTGTCTTTGTTGGTGTGGGTTGTTCGGTCGAACCCTGTACAAGTTTCCCAGGTCTTTCGATCCGCTGTTCCCCTTCGACGATAGTCCCAGGAGCATGGGTGGCGCCTTCTCTTGCTGCAGAAACACTACCAGATCCTGTAAATGGATAACCTGGTGCTCGTGGAGGTGAAAGGCGGGCCTGATTTTGGGATCTTGGTGTTCGGGCGTATATATGGGGCCAGTCAGAGTGGTACTGCGACGGGATGTCAATATGATTCTTTGCGATGCCGTTACCAACTCACTTTTGGATGACAAAATTTACATTCTTCGCAAACCTCTGCAAAGTCATCCCATGCCTTATCGACAGTGGGTCTGCCATTCCGGTCATTAGACATCATCGAGCATATGACGTCAAGTAAATGCTTGCTCATTAGAATTCCATTTCGAGTCTTCGAGGTGTGGCTTGTTGATGCTAGAGAATAATCCGTTTCGCACAATTCTTTAAGCTCCCGAATCCACTGCTTGATTGCAACTCCACTGCGCCCGTACTTCAGAATTCTCTCTGCGTCCACGACAACCCCAACCTTCTCGTAGAGTTGTTTCAGAGATCGCCCCAGTATGACAGTGGCCATCTCCAAGAAAACGCATCCAAGTGAATATACGTCCGAATCATATTCACGTGGATGACCGTCTAGGACCTGCGGAGACGCATATTTCACAGTGCAACGAGTTAACCCGCTAGTTAATGCGTCTTCTGGTTTTGTATATTTCTTCGAAGTACCAAAATCTGTCAGCATTACATGATGATACTTATCAACTAATATATTTTCAGGTTTGATGTCTCTATGTTTTGTCTCGTTCGTGTGGAGGTATATAAGAGCCTGACAAATGCAGGCAAAAAACGTCCGGAGATAAGGGATGTACTCATGTTCACGAAATCGCATGCCCGCGGACTGGGCTTTGAGGTGAGTCTCGTTGTGTGCCGATACTTTATCCATATATGCCCTTCTACCGCAATCTTCAGTGAGTGAGTTCAGAGCAATTTTCTTATGTTAGATAAATTGGAACACTTACAAGTCCCAGGATGCGGCCGGAAACATTAAGACGCCTTGCCGTGACGGTCCGGTATACCATCCGACTAGAGCCACAATATGGTTGTGACGTATCTCTTTCAATCTCTCGACTTCGTTCCTTGCTTCCATTTGTAAGCTTGGGGTATCCCATAAAGTAATTTTCACGGCTAGGATGCCCTCAAACCCACACATCAGTTGACTCTCAGCCGCTATTACTTGGACTTGACGAAGGACACGAATGACCCTTTTGTGAAGGAGCCCTGATGGCAGACGTTTGTGATCTACTTCTATATGATTATCGGGAGGTATGTCTGGCTTGTTTTGAGGCCAGTGCCATTGACAGTTCAACTTGAGAAAGTCGGGCAAAGGCATATCGGAAGAGAGAGGTATGCTATCTTGGCGCTTTGGTGTTCCTTGATCTGAGTTCAACACATAAATGGGGGACGTTGTAGATTTGGCCACTGGAGGACTCTCAGCACTGAGCGTAAGCACTTGCTTCGTTGGAGCCCCTGCCGCGCTGCTCCCTGAGGCCGCAAGGTCTGGAACATCGGACCAGGCGAGCCTGGAAGAACCACTTTGAGTCCTCTCTAGAGAGTCTGTTCCCATATTCTCATTCAGAGTGGTCATAGAATTCCGTTGCGGACTCTCCGATCGATGCGCATTTGTGACCATCCTTGGTCCATACACCATTGCTATTGACCTAGCAGGACTTGACGATACCCTCTTAGTCTGCTCAAACATGTGATACGAACTACCGCTCGATCGTCGGCGTATATGACTCGGACTAGGTGGGGAGCTCTGGGAAGGGCTGTGGGACGGACTGTCTCGATGAAAGGCTAGTTCCTTGAGACTACTCATACTGATGGAGATCGAGCTTGATCAGGGTGACTATTCGCTGGAAGGACTGAATACAGGGCTTAGCAGCATCGCAGCCTGCTGTTTCAATTTGGCGTAATTGAGGATTTAAGGTGTTGCCCATAGTAGCTTTCACCCTGGAGAGTAGGATAGGTTAGCTGCTTTGAATGGCTAAGAACCACCTTAATCGCAAGTGGGTGCTTACGCGCATTCATGGTATATCTTGGACAGGAGACAGGTTGCTTTACTATCTGTCGCAGACGGTGTCGCCTGTGCATTCAGAAGAGGGGCTCCATTGATGGATCGAAACCATTCCCAGTCGCTTTACTTCAGGAACAAGAGAGCCAGCTACCTGGCCTACCGGGTGCTTAAGATAGGCACACAGCGGAGCCTCACCCGCGTTTCGGCAGTGTTCGAGTTCGAGTCCAGAAAAGCGCCAAGCGTAAATTAGTGAGGGCGCCGAGGATCATTCGCCAATAATGTCCCTTAAAGTTCGCAGCGGCGGAGGCAAATGGGGCTGGGAACCGCCACCAATACAAAATTGCATGGATGTCATGCACGACTGGCATCAAATCACTCGATGTTCTCGCGCCGAGCCGACTAAGCTCCGTGCCAAATGACCCTATCTCCAGTCGTTTTCGTAGTTTCTGAAACTCGTAGCTCAGCCTTGCGCGGTAGCCTAACAGGCTACATAAATGGATATCAGTGCCGCTCTGTTCGGATAAACCCCCTTCGTGTATGAAAATAACTGTCTTGCTTTGTATGCCACAGTTTTGAAGAACGGCAATGGATCCCTTAACTGCGCCGGCGCTTGGGTTAGGCGCAGCCTCGCTGGCCATCCAAGTCTTTGATGGGGTCAAATCAGGTATTTTCTGTACAAATACCATCTTAAACCTAATATAATTAACAGTTCCACCAAAGGCTATCATTATTTCGAGGCCGCGGTACAAATGCCTGTAGACTGTGAATCTTTCAAACTGCGGCTCCGTATAGAATATACACGACTACTGGATTGGGGCGATCTTGCCGGCCTGACAGATGAGAGTAAACACAAGCAATTCGACACGCGATTGAAAGCCAATCGCGCAATCATCATGGCTCTCTTGAGTGAGATTCAATCGCTGCTCATGAACCTGAGCAAATTGACCTTGAAGCACGATGAGTTGCAATGGAGAGAGCACTCACCGTCAAGCACAAGCGGCGTGGAACGTTCCGCAACCTCGAAAACACAGCTTCTCCACCCGGAACCCGCTTCAAAGTCAGGAGCCGGTCTTCGAGCGAACTCAAAAGAAGTTCTTCAACAGGGAGACTTTAGCAAAAAACAAATCGGTCTGTTCAAGTCATCTTATGTTGCCGATAGCACGAAGAAGTATGCGAAAGGGTTTAACCACATCATCAACATAAGTAGAGGAGCATGGGATGTGGCCAAGAACCCTAAAAGAATTATATGGGCGATCCATGAAAAGGCGGAGTTTGAGGAACAGCTGAAGCGTCTTACCCAACTGACTACATATCTCCATGGGACACTAACCGATCATCAGCTAGAAACCCTTGTGCAGTCGGGAGAGAAAACATGTATGGCAATGCTGCAAGTGGCTAAGTCGGTTGAGGAGGTGAAGGCCCTACTTTCTGCCGCTTCAATTGCGCGGATTCCCCAAGGTCGCCTGCACGAAGACGGATCACCACCCCGTTCAGAGACCAGCACTCTTGCAGGCGATCAGCCGACGTTGTTCGAGAAACTCGCAGCGTTCAGAGCAACGTATAAAGAAACTTATTCATCTCATGGGTCGATAGATAAACCAGTAGAGCTGGAAATTGATACTGACAAGCTGAAGCTCGGCTCGATGACTGAGCGCGGACCGCGTACCCGGGCATCCTATGAGTCTTGTGAGATGAACGTTTGGGTTGAATGGAAGAACTATACTCTTGGTATTGTAGAGAGAGATGGTGAGACAGACCTTGATGTCACGGATCAGACCATGGCAAATGTACGACGACTTGTAACTTTGCTCAAGGCGGACGAGAAACCAGAGGAGTTCCGCATACCTCACTGCTTAGGGTACTTTAAAAAGAAAGATCCAAACCAATTCGGGTTTGTGTTTGAAATTCCACGCGATGCACCCACGTCAGCGCAACCATACTCGTTGCTTCAATTACTCGGCGGCGAGCTTGCTCCTATTATGGAACGAATCAGTTTGGCGAAGCAGTTAGCGACATATATCTTGTACCTCCACGCTGTTGACTGGCTGCACAAGGCGCTACGAAGCGCAAGCATCACATTTTTCTCCCCCACTAAGAATGAGGCCGATGTGACCAAGCCATTCATCAGCGGTTTCGAGTACGCTAGGCCCGATGAAGAGGGTCTCACAACAACGAAAACACCAAGCGACCAAGAGTGGGCCATCTACTGCCATCCAGATTATCAAGGTCAAGAACGCGAGGGAAATTACCGCAGGACATACGACATTTACAGTCTAGGCATCATACTGCTAGAAATAGCGTACTGGAAGAAGGCGGAAGATATCTTGGGCTTCAGCAACGTCGAAAACAAGGAGGCTGACAAGGATAGAATAAACAAGGATACTGACGCATCCAAAACGTCTCAAGCGAAGTATGATGCCGAAAATATCGTCCATACGCGTGGCATCAGAGATAGACTGTTGTATAGTGATAAGAAGCTCTTGAATTATGTACGGGTGACCATGGGCAATAGCTATGCGAGGGCGGTGGAGGCATGTATCGGAGGTCCTGAGTTTCTTGGCATAGCCGAGACAGACGACCAAACCGATGGCGTTACCAGCGCCTATCTTCAGGATGGATTTATGGAAGTCGTTGTTGATCCTTTGAGTAGAATAGCTATCTGAGCTTTTAGGTATGAATTGGCGGTTTACGAGTTTATCTGAATACTGCGACGAACTCCCTACATGCACAACGAGAGGTGTTGATTGGGTGCGAGAATAGAGCTGTGTTATTGAACGGAGTTTAAATATGATTTAAGCGGGAATGATGACCGGACTTTCTTCACCGCTTTTGCTCGATTTGTCACCTTACATAACTTTGCAGTGCAAACCTATATACACTAGGGTAAAGGCCTCAATTTCTGATGAAACACTATTAGGGTCATAAACCCGGCTTACTTGGGGCTTCCTAATGAGCTGCGAGGGGGTATCAAATACCAACAAAACCACCACCACCAACCGTCTAAAACCCTCCAAGCAATCCAGCCGCAGTACCACTCGAGCCATGGATAACTATGTACGTTCTAGCTTAACAATATCTACAAAGCCAGCCAGCCCACCCCAGACCCCGCCACCCACATCAATAAGGATTAAACTTCCAATCCTCCGCCGAAAAAAACACCTCAAAATCCACTCCCCCAAACACCCCCACCGCAGCAAACAAATCGCACTCCCCCCTCAACCCCACACTCCCGCCCTCACACCTCTCATCCAACTCCTCACAGCCATCCCAGCCCCCCTCCCGCCTCCCATTCCGCGTGAAGAAAACCTCGATATCCAAGCCCCCAGCCCCAACCCTAACACCAGGCCGGGCCAGCGCAAACCTCACGCCCAACCCAACGGTATCGCCGACGGCAAAGGGCGCCGTAAAATCCGACCCGCCAAACGTATCGTTGACATAGCGACGGCCATCATCGCCATGCACGCCCAAGCTGCCGCGCTGCCACCCAGGCAGGCGGAAGGTCGGGTAAGGCGGGGCGACGAAGCCGATCGCGATGCCCGCGTCGACCTCCGCGAGGGACGAAGCCGCGCCATTGCGGCCGACGCCCCGCACGTGCAGCTCGAAATACAGCGTCTTCGCGCAGCGGGTGCGGGAGCGGAGCGGGGAGTCCAAGATGGCGGAGTAGAGGGGCAGGGAGCTCAGCAGGGAGCTGTCCGCGCAGGCGGCGTGGGTGCGGCATTTCCAGTGGCCCGGGCGGCGCTGGGCTAGCATGTCGCCGGTGTAGGTGGCCGGCTTGAGGAGCGAGAGCTGCCCGGCTTGGATCGCGGCGTGTTGCGCTGCTGTGAGGCTCTGGGGCTGCCAGAGGGGGTGGGCTTGGGTCCAGGCGTAGGCGCCGTCGCCGTCGGC
>KV748832.1:0-16340 GCA_001692915.1 Glonium stellatum | reverse complement strand
GGGAGCTGTCGTAGCCGATGGAGGGTGGTGGTGGGAGGAGTGAGGTGTCGGGTATTATGGTCCAGTCATGGTATGGCGGTGGGTCGTGCTGTGGTGCGGGCTGCTGTGGCATTTTGCTAGACGGAGGCGGACCCTGTGGTGGAGTGTAAGCATTGTTGGTGCTGGAGGAAGCATGCAAAGGGGGAGGGCCTGGTGGAGGGAGGTATTCGGTATCGCTAGGCTTAGGGTGACGCGGCGGTGGGCCAGGAGGAGGAGTGTAGGATGTATCATTAGGGTTACGGCGATTCGGAGGTGGACCAGGTGGAGGGGCATAGTTACTGTTATGCCCGGCCTCCGATGTAGATGTTACGTTTGCTGAGCGGCCTGGCGGTGGGCCCGGAGGGGGCTCATACTGCTCTGGTTGTAGCTGCCTCTGGCGCCAGTTGGGTGGGGGACCTGGAGGTGGGTCGTATATCTCTTTGATCATGGTGAAGGTGTCGGTAGAGCAGAGATAGTAGTATGAACTGTATTTCAGGCGGCACGGGACTAAGGAACGACTGCCGAATGGTTCGATTGAATGGCGGTGGAGGCCTGCTGGGTAATGAGGCCGGCGGCTGGAGAATGTGCGGGTGAGGAGGGCCGCGCGAGGAGAGGCCGTCAGTGAAGTTGGCCTAGTGGATATAGTAGGTTTAGAAGCGCGGGAGAGAGCAGGGACAGCTCGCAGTCATATAATGAAACAATTGGCAGATAGGGAGAATATACAAGCTAAAAAATTCCTTGGATTGGAGAGGATGATGGGAACTGAGGTATGAGGGACGAGTTAGAGATGGTCCGGGGTTCAGGAGCAGTGGTGGGGTTCATTGTCACAAAACAGCCCCGCCAAACGGCACCGAGGGCTAAATCGCCAACCCTAAATTCACCTGATCAGAATATTACAATTATATCGCTATTTAAGCTAGGATTCAATCTTTTATTTAAGAATCTTCTATGGTTACTTGGAGGTTTGTTTTATCCTTGGGCTCGCATTAGAGCGTAAATCCCTCCAAGTTCTCACAGCAGTGTTGGCGATCTAAGCAGAACTGGACAGCCACCTAGCTAGCTACTATACCTAGTCACTTACAGCATGCGCCAAGCCGGGTTGCCCCAATTCTTATACGGGCAATAGAGAAATAATCGTGTTCCGTGTTCCATGGGAATTCTAACCTTTTCTCCGCATAGCAGGATGATGGCATCAACATCCAATGACAAGACAGTTCACGTGTGGGACAGAGCGATGGGGGCTGTCCGGCAGATGTTTGAGGGCTATACTAGCCACATCACAAAGCTATCCTTTGGAGAGGACACACACCTTCAGACTGATCAAGAATTACTCTGTATTCAACCTAACTCGGCTGATAGTTTTACTCCTAAGCGATGGACTCAGCGCACAATCTCTGTAAAAGGCGATTGGATAACTCAAGATGACGGGGATATTCTTTGGCTCCCTCCTGATTATAGACCATCATGTTCGGCTTTCCAGGATAATATTCTTGTCTTGGGTTGTGCATTTGGTGAAGTCGCATTTATTAAATTCAGCCCCCTAGCTGAGAGTTGAAGGGGCAAAAGTTCAAGAAAGATTCAAGGCCCATTTGCTATCATTTCTTTTTCCTTTTTTTTTTATCAGAACATATTCTTACATATGGGTTTAGCGGATCGCTGCAATATATAGAGTGAGAATTTACCACCCACTCATGTAGAACGGTCTAAAATCTGAAATGTGCTTTCCACGTTCCTAATTCTGAGTGTAAGACTGCATATATATTTTGCGTTTACCTCGTAATAAGAGGTTGATTAATGCGTGAGCTAATACCGGAATCCTGAAGCCGAAGAGGAGTTAGAGAAACCCGCATCATGAGAATATAAAGCCCCTCGAGGGCCAGAGCTACGTTCTCCGGTACAACGTGTGGCGTAAGAAAGGAAAGGTGAAGGACGAGGCCCCCAAGTAGAGGGTTGGGCCTTGGCAGAGGCTCGAGCATACCTATCTAGGTAGGTAGGTAGGCTCAAACGGGACTCTGAGCTCCAAGCTTTGTATCGCGACAGAGTTGTTGTGATAAACTATGATGTGGTAATAGATGTAAGATTTGTTTATTTATAATATAAACCTAAACTTTATTTACATACTAAATATGGAATTTTAGCGGCCCTGGCCCTGGCCCTGGCATGGCGATTCTGTGCGTCTTTTCCATCATAGCAGGGGGCTAGGGCTTCCCTGCATCCAATCGTCATCGAGTTCATGTCAAGCCGCAGCTGCGAGTCTTTGTCCCTCCATCCTCGCCAACAACACCATGCCTCGCATATAGCCCGCCATGGATGCGCCCTCCGCGCAGCTCGCCCAGGACATCAGAGACTCGGTCGTGCGAGGCCTCGCCACCCGCCGACCTCTCCTCCACCACCTTAACGCCGACACCAGCTGGCTTCTCCAGGTCCCTCGGCCGGCTGCCGCTATCAAGCATGGCACCCGTATCTACTACAACATTCTAATCGACCCGTGGCTCTCGGGCGGCCAGTCAGACGTGGCTCGCTGGTTTTCGCAGCAGTGGCACGCTACCGAGAGTAAAGTAGCGACAATTGCTCAGATCGAAGAGCTAGCGCGGGAGATAGAGATTCTCGCGGGCGGCCTACGGCTAGGCAAAGGCCGACTAAAGAATGGAGAGGCAGGAGCAGACATAAGGACTTTCGTGGACGCGGTTGCAATAAGCCACGAGTTCACAGATCACTGCCACAAGGAGACGCTGCTGGAGGTTGAGCGAGACGTCCTAGTCTTCGCGACGGAGGTAAGGCCTGATGAACCACAACATGCCGCTGCTGCTGGCGTTTGGAAGCTGATTTGGACGTGAAGAAAGCCGCTGCCCTCATCCGCTCCTGGAACCACTTCCGCTCCGTCAACACCATCATGCCCTTCGCCGGCGCGTCGCCTGATTGGCGGGACAACGCAATGCCCCCGCTGCCTGAGTGGCTCAGTATCTCGCGGCTAATAGCTGAGGGCGATGCGCTGTACTATCATTCCGCGCTTCTGATCGCGTTCAACACCACGCCCTCCACATCCAGCTCGGCGTCGTCGATATCCGATGCCGCGGAGGCGGTGATCTATACGCCCCACGGCATACCTGCTGCTGCACTTTCGCCGATCTCCACGGCAGACCCGCCGATACATACGCTGGCGTTCTTGCATGGTCTGCATGCCGTTTCTATCGGTTCGGCACAGCAGCTCAACCTCGGTGCACATAATGGGCTCGAAGCTCAGCGGATATTGAAGGCGAGGTACTGGGTTGGGACGCATGATGAAGTCAAGAAGGGAGGCGGGCTTGTGAATTGGTTTCTAAGGAGGAGAATATTGACTGTTGAAGAGGCTGTGGAGGAGGAGCGGAAACGGGCCAAGCGTGTTAACGGAGGTAGGAGGATGGTGAATGGATGGTCCAAGAATTCGGTAGATGAATGGGATGATGTGAGGTTTGAAGAGGTGGCGAATGGTGAGAGCAGGGTGCTGGAGTAATGAATCCTGGCCTCTAGAGATTGAAGTTCTAGGGATTATGGAGCTGGGTGCTCATTCCTCAGCGATACTGCCCGCAAAAGTTTGGATACCAGCGGACCAGCATATCCTGAAAAGGAGTCTCTTGCTTCGAGCAGAGATAGTCCCATACAGTCGGGCCATTGTCTGGACCCAGGTGTACTACTCAATATTATTGAGAGTGCCCAGGGTCATTGTCGTCATTGTAGGTGGTATGGAAGCTCTCATGATATGAAAGGCATAGGGTGTCGTGCCTTGGTTGATGGATGGATTTATCTGATCTATTGGTGGTTTCTCCGAGACTCTGGGAGATGGCTCTGTATGTGC
Source organism: Glonium stellatum (assembly GCA_001692915.1). NCBI lineage: Eukaryota > Fungi > Ascomycota > Dothideomycetes > Gloniales > Gloniaceae > Glonium > Glonium stellatum. The sequence continues at coordinate 12,487 of KV748832.1, read as the reverse complement.
AGCGCATTTCAGCTTCGACATCTAGATATTGACTAGACGTATTTTCATATGCATATCAAAGCTTTGTGGATTTTAGTTTATAATTAAGGTATTTCTCGCTTGCCCAAAGTATCGTTATGGCTAAGATCAAGGATCATATTACTACCAAATTGAAGTTCCCGTTTACGACCGATCGCTGATCTTCTGGAGATTGATGATATTCGTGGGAAAGCGATTTGGGTATGAATTGTTATACATTTCCTTTCCAAAGTACAGAAGCTAGTCTAGAGGCAATGCGTACAAAGTCGATCAAATCCAACGCTCAATCAGTGCCGTTTAGATACTGTGCGAAATCCATCTAGAACTTGTATACTTGATCCTTGCTATATCCCAGCTCCTTTAGAATACCTTCCAACTCTCCCTGGTCCGTTGGGCTCTTTTTGCCTCCACTAATAGCCTTGTACATACCCGGCGGGCCGCACACAAAGATCTTGATCTTTTCGCCCTCTTTTGGTTCCGGTAGAACCGTTTTCAGTAGCTCTTTGGTGACATAGCCCTTCCCACCTTGCCAGCTCTCAGGCGGGTTGTCGAGGACGTAGAAGGCGCGGAATCGTTGGGGATATGTGTTTTCAAGCTCTTCAAGCTCATGTTTAAGCAGAATATCCTCCTCAGAGATGTTGCCGAATACGAGAGTTACTTTCGTCTTGTCCTCTGGGTTCTTGAAAATAGCCCTAGCGACTTGGTACATGGGCGTAATGCCCGTGCCACCAGCAATCATCGCGACGTGCTCGTGTTTATTTGGTGTCCAGGGGTATTTTGGAATAGGGCCTTTTATGTCCAGGCGCTGGCCAACTGCCATGTTGTGCAAATGCTCGGACATAGGACCATTAGGGTAGCGTTTAACTATTAAGTCAATATAGCCTTTCTCGTCTGTATGATCGTCAGTAGGTGCCTAGGAGGAGCAGTCAGAGCTGGAAGGGCTCACCGGTATCGCTCACGGGTGTGTAAGGGCGGATAACGGGCTTCTGCATCTCAGGACCCTTGTACTTTGTTATAACAGCGGCTATAATCTTGATTAGCTTGTGCCAATATCAAGCCTCAAAGGAGCAAAATTACAGGCGACCCTGAGGCCAGACTCCATGTCTGCCTCGGGAAGGCTGAATCGAAATTTCTTGGTGTTGTGGTTTATGATCTCAATCGATTCCAAAGGTAACGAGAGAAATCCTTGCTCTCCCCCTGTGAACGCAGCCTTTGCTGGTTCGCCTGTGCTCTTTGGTACCTTTCCTTCCTCTTTTGACGGGTGCGGTGTTGATGCTCCGCTGTTCATGTAGTAGTAGGCTCCAGCAAGTCCGACACCACCCAATGCAGCGTAAATTGCCGTATTAGAACCACCTTTTGGTGCCTCAGTTGCATAACGGCGGACATTCTGTGGAATACTGTCAGTCTTGTTGGCCTGAGAAGTAATCAAAGTGACATTGGAAGTTGTTGATGTGGTGGGGGGTATGCTTACATGTCGCAAAGCTGCTGCTGGGCGGAAGATTTGCCGTGCGAACATGATGGTGGGGAGATAGTTGATTATAGGGAGATGAGGAGGTCCGGAGAATGCTCAATGGCAGTCGTGGGCAGTTGTGGGCAGAGGTTGGAGAGGGAGGTGGGAGCTCTTGTGAGAAGCTCTTGAGGGTCCAAGCATCGGTAATGACGTTTTCGCCGAAGTTGCGTCTTTCCGGCCACCCAGAACGCACAATCCCACCAAAGATTGATAAGCAATAACGACTTGAAACAGTTTTGCTTAGGACAGTACGTCTTTATGGAGCGTTAACTAAATAACTCTTCCCTGGATGCCCACTTTTTTATTTTTCTTCTTCTCCTTAGGACCTATGCAAAGCGTTTCTAGCTCAGATGGATGTCCCTCAATGATGAAACTATTAACTGTTTATCAACAGCTGCTAATCTAACCTTTATTTCTTCACACGTACCTCAATCTTAAATGATAGGAGTGCGTAAAGAAGCTTTGTAGGCTTTCGCCAGCACCATATCCGTTTTGCTCTCCAACTCCGCCCCTTCCGCACGTTCCAATACTGTGACAAAAGCACGCCTCTTCCTATCATCAAGCTCAACTCTACGAAGCTTATTCCAATGATCCCAAACTAGTTCTACTAACTCATTTACATCATGTGATAGACCAAGTAGCCCAACCGCCTGCCGGTCTCGATTATTTATGAAAGAAAAAGCTTCTAGCCACTGCCACTGAATTCTACGAGAGAAGATATCGAGGCCGGCCTTACTAATACCTTTAATACTGGACCACAGGACTCTGTATTCCTCTTTAATCTCTCTCCCGGCTTGTATTTGAAGTGCCGTTGTACTACATTTCGGCTATCACCGAAAGTCTAATTCTTTGCATATGCTGTGTCAGCAACGAGCTCAATTTGCTTTGCAATCTTTTCTTTGTCTGGTATATGTGCGTCCCGGAGAGCTTGGCGGATTGTTTCTCGTCCAGTGTCTCTAATGAACTTTGAGTCAGTCAAATCGTATGGTGGGTTGTGTATCGTGCGGATCGTTCGAAGGGCTAGCGTATGCGAAGTTATACTAGAAAGGATGACAGCACAAATGAGCTCTTCGAAAATGTTCAAGATACTCGTCGAGTAAGTTTGGGTGTTTTCGCGAAATCTGAGGAGGTCTCCCGTCTCATATTCAGGTCTGCAGAGGTCGACAGCTGCTGGAGATAGCAAAAAGCTGATAGTCTGGGCCTTTGATGGCTTCGTCTTCCTCTCACCACGTGTAGACCGTCGTGGTAATTTCTTATGACCCTCAGTGAGTACTTGACCCTGCTTACGTTTCCTAAGCAAATAGCTTCTTCTTGCTCCTTTTGCACCATCTGGCTCGCTAGGTGGTTGTTTAAGAGCATCTCCAGCCCTCTTAGAATTGTTCTGTGGGACGGTTTCGGCCTCTTGCTTGCTCCTATCGGCCTTGTAAGTTTTCAGCCTTTTCTAGGGCATGTTGGCTTTTCATGCAGATATATTTGATTATAGATAATTTCGAACCGAGAACTTAATATTGATTGAAACAAATCTGCTTGAGCAGCCGCTCTTGCAACTTTCCTTTCAAGTAATCCCTTGGTGCGGGGTCTATGATGTATCTGTTCAAGCCCCACATCTATTACCGCTGATTGGACGTTATGTTTCTCTAAATTTGAGGCTCAGACGAATGCCGAATGATCGCATTGCTAAAACTATTAGGTCGTTGTCCTCTGTGAGCTCGTTCCTTGAAAGGGAAAGCTAGGCACATTCTGTGTGGGTAATCACAACTCCGGCAGAAAATCGCTGACAAGAATTGGCATTTTCAACTATAGACCACATGACAACCCAAGAAGCAGCAGAATATACAGCCTCAGGGATCGATACAAGAGCACATTGGCTCTTTGTTGCGAATTAACATGAGATCAACCTTCAAAAGCCAGCGCATATCTCGAAGTTGAATGTTACCTTGAGAGAGCATTGCAGACGAATTCAATGCTTTTGCCAAGAAATCAAATAACTCAGTTCAGTTGGCTGTCTTTATATTCATTTCATCTTTTGAGCAGTCTTGATTAAATAACGGACGAGATATAGGTTACCATTGTCCTAAAAGCTTGGCACGTCTGCCTGCAAGATCAGGGGAGCTGTTTCAAAATACCAGCGTACTTGATGGTATCACAACACTACGTTCAATTCGGTTACTGACAAGCCTGAAGCCCCCGAGATCTGCTGTAACAATGTTGAAATGTTTTCGGAGTTAAGACAAGTTGGGTTTCGGAAGTGCTGGCTGGAGTGAAGCATTGTGATCACTACTCGGTGTGGAAAAGAGCAGCGAATTCTCTAAAAATATAAAAAGAATAATAAGACAACTATCCGCTTTGGGATTTGGACTTTTATCAAAAGATGCACCCCGCAATTCAGCCCAGGTTTCGCTGTGTGTACCTGCAATAGGGCTAAATATCGCTTCGGCTGTTGCGTCCCTGCTTAGCATCGCTAGTACTATCCTTACTCATTAATTCGACACAGATGAAAGGAGTTAAGCAGCCGTCTTCCCATATGAGGGTCATTGATCATTTGACTATGGCTGTGTTTCCTCTGGCCCGCGAATCTCTACCATAGTATTTGCGGGCTCGTACCATATCGCTTATTTCAATGTCAGACTTTGGCACCTTGGGCACCTTTCGGTGCACCACGCTGTGACCCTTCCAAATGAAACAGCCTGATATACTAGGACGTGAGCCTGGTTTTGGGTAACTCTGTTAGTATTGGTGGGGTATTCTTGGCGGAGTCTCGCTGGGGCTATTGACAGTGGAGCGGGACATAGAGCCGCGTAACGGGAATAATCTGAATATAATAATTGGGGCCTTGCAAAGAATATATACGGTCTTCTTGCTCTGATAGCTCTCACATTTGTAGCTCGAGCTCCACCCACATCTTAGTACCCCACCGTTCTTGACTATATTTTTACTTGTCAGTGTTGGAATTGATAAAAATGCTTCCGATAATGAAGAAAATCGCCCTCCTTGCTCTCATGACTGGCTCTGCCACCGTCTCTAATGCTCAGGCTTCTGGTAACGGCGTTACCACGCGGTACTGGGATTGCTGCAAAGGGTCTTGCGGGTGGACGGGCAAGGCTTCAGTCAGCCACCCGATTTCCAGCTGTGACAAAAGCGATAACCCCCTCTCAGATTTCGCAGTCAAGTCTGGTTGTGATACTCCGGCTGGTTCAGCGTATATGTGCTCAAACCAGAGCCCATGGGCTGTTAGCGATTCCCTGAGTTACGGGTTTGCAGCGGTGAAGATTTCCGGAGGGACTGAGAGTAGCTGGTGTTGCTCTTGTTATAAGTAAGTTCTTGTGAATTGTTAAGCATAGTGAACATCACAATATTCTTGATGATGGTGACGGCCGTGGTTATTTTGAGCTGGATGAAGAATATAAGGAGATATTCGATGCACCAGCTAACCTTCTTCTTAGGCTCACCTTCACATCCGGCGCTGTCTCTGGAAAGTCTCTTATAGTGCAAGCTACAAACACGGGCTCAGATCTCGGCTCCAACCACTTCGACCTGGCCATACCTGGTGGCGGCGTTGGCATCTTTAACGGCTGCACCGCCGAATGGGGTGCGCCATCCGGTGGCTGGGGCGCGCAATACGGCGGAATCTCGTCGCGATCGCAGTGCGACTCGTTCCCCGCGAAGCTCAAGGCGGGCTGCTACTGGCGCTTCGACTGGTTCCAGGGCGCCGACAACCCCAACGTCAGCTTCCAGCAGGTCACGTGCCCTAAGGAGATCACGGACAAGTCGGGCTGCGTCAGGAACGGCGAGACGCCCACCCAGGGTGTCTCCGGCACCTGGTCCGCGACTGGGACCCCCACGGCTGTGCCGGTTGCTACGGGCGATGCCACTACCCCGGCGTCGGGTGATTCTGTAACCGTGGCCCAGTGGGACCAGTGTGGTGGGTCGACTTGGACAGGGGCGACGCAGGTATGTCTGGATGCTTTTATCGGTGGCTAAGCATAATTGCTGACTTGATGTCGTCGTAGTGCGCGAGTGGTACTAGCTGTGTTGTGGTTAATGAGTACTACTCTCAGTGCCAATGATTGATATGTCTGGGCGGTAAATGCTGATGGGCTGAAACCCAAAAAAATTCCAGCGCTTGTTAGTGTCCTTTCATGTAAATATACGTTACCACGAGTGGGTTCGCTGCAGTTGGAGTTCTGGGCATCGAACGTGGAGTTGGAGCACGAAAATCATATTCCTGATCGTGGAGAAGTGATGATCATGAAGTTAGCTGTCTTCAAATACTTGACCTCAGTGATTAATGATGCTGTTAGGGTGTAGGGTTTTCGCTTTAACCCGAAGTTTTGAAAAATTCCACGCTGCTGACTGAAGTTGTGGTACGCAACTCGATAAGATCATTCTAAAATATGATACCGAAAATGAAGCAAACCTTCCTTGCGAGATGTGTATATTGCGGCTTGTGCATTGTCTTTGTGATACGGCTAAAAATCTCGCAGATATCTTCTTCCGGTGTATTATTAGTACAGCATGATGATGAATGAATGAATGAATGAACGAATACCCGGCTTTAAAATGGTGATAGATAGTAGCGATTAGAAATAGAAATGGTGGTTGCTGTTTACTTGTGGTGGTGCGTTCTTCAGCGTCTTCTAAGAATGACATGCTGCAGTAGCCTGTTATAAATGGTGAATCTGTACCTATCACCAATTCCAATATTTTGTTTGCGAGTGAATTTAGTAGAGTATGAGGTATTATTATTTGTTCCATTACTCTTTTGAAAACCCGTCTCGGCATAGTTGACGTTGTCCGGCCGGACATTTTGAGTCTTTCTGGCGTAGCGTTTTGCCGCTCTGCTCATATTTTAAGAATTAGATTGAGAATATGCAAGAATGTTAGTAAACATAGGCGGTTTCAGGTCGGCGGAGGAAAGGGAATTCCCAAAATATTCTATGATTAAATATGCTTAGGCAACCTAGATTGAAGCAAGTTTAGATTAACGGATAGTTTAATAATTCGATACGTTTAACTTAGCATTTTGTAATAAAGTTTGGACGAGGCCTATAAGCTAAGGGAGAGAAGTACTGTAGGAATGAATGGGATTCGTATTACATGCGAGAAAGAGGTACCAATACGAACCATCGAATGACCTGGCGCCTGAACGCGTAAGTATGTGATCAAGGGTCAGAGGCGCGCTGACGACGAGTTTCAAGGCCATGTATGGTGTGTGGTCGAGGTAGAAGTGTCGAAGCTATGCACTTGACTGATATGCGGATGGTCGGATGGTCGGATGGTTCGCTCGGTGCTCATGCGGCGTTGTAAATAGTGGAGGTTGGGCTCGAGCGGTGGTGTCGGCAACGGTGGTGGCGATGGTGGTGTCGGCACGGCGGCGGCGCGGTGTCGGCGCGATGACTGACCGGTGGCAGGTTTTCCTTTCTTCCTCATTTCTGTCTGGCGTCGTTTGGTCAGCGGGTGACGGAGGGGGGACTTGATTCACGTCAGCGCCCTTATGGTGTTGCTTGATCTGCTATTGGCTGTGCTACGCCCGAAATCAGCCTGGTCTCTGCCTCGCTCCTCTGGCGAACATGGGGCTTGCACATGTCGTAGGCCAAAATGTGAACGTCAAACCTGGTGACGGATGTGCAGAGGGGCATCATTTGCTCTCTCAATTCCACCCAACAACGACATCTCTACTGCCGTTACCATTTGTAACCTTTTAATATATTGCCTCCCTTGCTCAAACCACCCATGATAAGCGTATATTAATTTATCTTTGGAGAATGCCTTCAACACCAGATCCACCCAACCCTCATGAGCCAAGCGAGGCTGCTCCTCTACCCCCAGGACTGGTTGAGCAGGCTGTTCTAGCTGCGGACGCAAACGAAGAGGAAGAAGGCCCGCTTGGAGAAAGAGAAAATGACCAGAGTCGAGAGCCTGAGAGAACAAAACCTGAGGGTTCGGGTTATGAGAGCTCGTACCGGCCTTCAAATACGCGGGCGGGCATCAATCGAATGTATGGTTCCTCCCTCGATTACAACTGCACGTATACTTAAATTTTGTCGCTCCAGGTCCAGCGCAGATGAGCACTATGGTTTCAATGCTAGCCAAGTCAATCTCCCCGCCGCACAGGAGAATGACGCACCGCCTGCCTATAGTGAAACTCTCGGACAAATAGCGAACGAAACTGACGGCTTTGGCACCAATGCTTCGGTTGCTGGTATGGCCGAGACATCCATATTCTCAATGTGCTAACTGACGGAACTAGACGATGGTCGTGTCAATATTCGCATCAACCAGAAGTCTCGAAGATTCTCTCAAATTCTCGTTCCCACCCTCCAAAGCCAGATTGCGCAGGTCCAGTCAGAACCAGCCCCGCCGCCTCCGTATATCCCTCCTTCTCTAGGCGGACATTCTGACCAGGAACCACCACCACCTCTAAACGTTGTAATACATGTGGTTGGATCTCGTGGAGACGTTCAACCCTTTGTCGCATTGGGTAAAGTTTTGAAGGAGACATATGGACATCGCGTTAGGCTTGCAACACACCCAACATTCAAAGATTTTGTCACAGAGAATGGCCTGGAGTTCTTTAGCATTGGAGGCGATCCTTCGGAGCTTATGGCCTTCATGGTTAAGAATCCTGGCTTGATGCCTGGCTTCGACACGCTGCGGAGCGGTGACGTAGGTAAAAGAAGGAGGGGAATTGCAGAAATAGTTAAAGGCTGTTGGAGATCATGCATTGAAACTGGAGACGGCCTTGGCGTGGAATCCTCAAGGCAAAATGTGGTGGAATGGATGGGTGCTGTCGATGGCTCTGAATCACCAGAACCAATGCACAAACCCTTCGTCGCAGACGTAATCATTGCCAACCCCCCTAGCTTTGCGCATATACACTGCGCGGAGAAGCTTGGAATACCGTTGCATATGATGTTCACGTAAGTCAGCAATCAGATATGCGTATTTCTGGAATACTAACATCTTAATAGGATGCCGTGGTCACCGACGCAATCATTTCCTCATCCTCTTGCCAATATACAGTCCTCGAATGCGGATGCAAGCTTGAGTAACTTCATGTCATACGCATTAGTCGACATGTTAACATGGCAAGGCCTCGGAGACGTCATCAATAGGTTCAGGAAGGAAAGCCTTGGCCTTGAACCGGTGAGTTTGATGTGGGCTCCTGGAATGCTTGCGCGATTGAAGATACCCTATACGTACTGTTGGTAAGTACCTATATTGTTGCGTCGTATTAACTGGTCATCCATCAAAGAACTCATTGAAATTCAGGTCGCCTGCATTGATCCCAAAACCAAAAGATTGGGGTCACCACATTTCGATATCTGGGTTTTACTTCCTTTCTCTGGCGTCCAATTACCATCCTGACCCAGAACTTGCCGCATTCCTTGCTGCTGGCCCAGCACCTGTTTATATCGGATTCGGCTCCATTGTTGTGGATGACCCAAATGCTATGACAACTTTAATTTTCGACGCGGTTAGGAAGACTGGTCAGCGAGCACTTGTCTCCAAAGGCTGGGGTGGCTTCGGAGCCGACGAACTAGGTATTCCAGAAGGCGTCTATATGCTTGGCAACGTACCTCACGACTGGCTTTTTAAGCACGTATCCTGTGTTGTCCATCACGGCGGAGCTGGGACTACTGCGGCTGGAATTGCTTGTGGAAGGCCTACTGTTGTGGTGCCATTCTTTGGAGATCAACCATTCTGGGGAGCCATGGTCGCCAAAGCCGGTGCTGGTCCTGCACCGATTCCCTATAAGCAGTTGACGTCGGATAGTTTAGCGGAGGCTATTATGGAAGCTCTGAAACCAACGTCGCTTGAGAGGGCGCAGGAACTTTCTGAGATGATTAGTCAAGAGAAAGGAAGCGATAAAGGAGCACAATCTTTCCATCAGATGCTTAAGGTAGATCAGCTACGGTGTTCGTTAGCACCACGTCGTGCAGCCGTTTGGAGAGTTAGACGCACTGATGTGCGATTAAGTGCTTTGGCTGCTACAGTTCTCGCGCAAGAGGGAGAGCTTAATTTTGGAGAACTGAAAATGTGAGTCGTATCTAACATCATATGTGTTATTCTGTTAACATAATTAGGTACCGCCCTTGCGAGTATGAGACTGATGACGGGCCTTGGGATCCCGTTACCGGGGGTGCTTCTGCAATTGTGGGGACCGTGACTACTATGATGATGGGTATTGCGGATTTCCCAGTGGAAACGCTCAAGAGACTCAACATCCACCCGGACTCAAGACGGTCAACTATTGGAAGTGAGGCCTCCTCTAGCAACGGAGATGGCAGTATTCGCAGTAGCGTGCCGACGCCTTCAAGAGAAAATTCGTTATTTTCAAGGCCGAACGGTGCGTCAACTTTACCTGGTGTTAGTACCCCAGCAACCACCACCGATTCCACAAGCGGGAATCTTCCCCCGTCTTCTCCGGGAGCAGATCCTTCTACGGGCACAGGGGCTACGAGTCCACGAAATTCCTTCATGGCGCAGGCCATGCGGGCGCAGACTCAAGTTAGCCGGTCTCGTTCTCGAGGCCGATCGCCTTGCCGTTTCTGCCCATTAAATAGATCTGGGTCTTGCCATCATCATGGTCGCTCCGCATCACATGACGGACGAACTGAATCAGAAGCTGGTTCAGGCTTTACGTTTGAAACCGCATCGCATACGGGCAGAGGCATTAGCCGGATCGTTGGCGCTGGCCTCAAGTCTCCAATGGATTTCTCAATAAACGTGGCGAAAGGCTTTCACAATGCTCCTAGGCTCTATGGTGAAGAGGTGCGCAAAGTTGACAAGGTAACTGACTTACAGAGTGGGCTCAAGACAGCAGCAAAGGTATGGTTTTCCATTTAGTCAACTCCAATATGTACTAATGTGTTGTAGGAATTCGGCATTGGCTTCTATGAAGGCATGACGGGGCTCGTGAAAGACCCTTACCAAGGCGCCAAGAAAGAGGGTGCGGGAGGTTTCCTCAAGGGCATCGGAAAGGGCATCGCCGGTGTTCCTATTAAGACTATGGCAGGTGTCTGGGCCGTCCCGGGATATACCTTTAAAGGCATCTACCAGGAATTGCAGAAGGAAAAGGGTGCTACCGTCCAGAATTACATCATCGCAGCGCGCATGGCTCAAGGCTACGACGACCTGCAATTCTGCACGCCCTCAGAGCGCGCCGATATCATCTCACGCTGGCGCTGCGTAAAAGTCAACGTCAAGCGCAAGAAGAACCCCGGCGAAGAGCAGCTCGAAGCCCTACACACGCTCCTGAAAGAGCACCGAGAAAAGCGGCAAGCGAAATGGGCGAAAAGAAAAGCAACCGTCGGCCTGCTAAAACGCAAGACGACGCCAATGTACCCGCCCGCCATGAGCGACAACAGCTCCTACTCGGACCTCATGGTCTCGCAAGAGGAGCTGACCCGCCCGACCTCCGGCGGCCAGCCGCGCAGCCCGCCACCACTGTCGCCTTCGCCGTCAGGGCTCCCCGAACTCCCCGAGCTCGCCCACGCCCGCACATACCCGCAGCCGCACGCCGCGGCGCAGGAGCTCGAGGCCCACCGCGACTCGGAGCTCGAAGATGCCATCCGATTGTCGGTCTCGCAGGCCGGCGCGGAGGGCCCGCCGGACGAGGACGAGCTGATCGAGCGCGCGATCCGCGCCAGTATCGCTGAGCTGGAGCGGCCCGCTGCCGCGGACGAGGACGAGGACGCGGCGTTGCAGCGGGCGATGCGGGCGTCGATTGCGGAGGCGTCGGCGAGTGGGGCGACGGAGGAGGAGAAGCGCGTCCTGGAGGAGGTGCTGCGGAAGAGTGTGTTGGAGACGCGGAGGCAGCATGGTACGGATAGCGAGTGGGAGGGCTCGAGTGTCGATACTGAGGACGATGAGGAGGTGCGGCGCGTCATTGAGGCGTCGAAGGCGCAACATGCGGGCGCAGGCGCGCAGCAGAGTGCTGAGGAGGAGGAGGTGCTGCGGAGGGCGATGGAGGAGAGTCACCAGGAGGAGCGGAGGCGGGCGGAGGAGGAGCAGAAGCAGAGGACTGAGGAGGAAATCGTCATGGAGTATGTCAAGAAGCAGAGTCTGGCGGAGGAGGAACACCGCATGCGGATGCTGGGGCGGAAGACGGAGGCCGAGCGGATTGTTGGAGAGAGCTCTGGAAGTGGTGGTGGGGCGGCGTAGACTGCATGTCGCATTTTAATGCTGTCGCTAGGGTGGCAGCAATACATAGAGATGATGGGATACCCAGGCATTGTTGAATATGCCTTATGTTGATGACTTGCACGGGTCCATAATAGACGATTTTCCCTCTGCCCTTATTCTTTTCCCCCTCGTGACTTGAGGCGAAGAGGTAAGAATTGAACAACATCGGTGATATCTCGATATCAAGACCCAGCAAATGTCACTAAGTAACATTCCATTATGCACAGCAGAACAATCTTTTGTCACTAAACACAATTCATCCTAACATCACTCTAAAAGATGTCAATTGGTACTTCACAGGTTTATATACCACGCCCAACGCCATCCCGAACCCAACAAATCTCGAACCAGGCAGGCGAAGAGAGAGAATTAGATTCGTACATATTATCTACAACTTAGCACCGGTCTGGGCCTTCTTGAGGATCGGCTCCATCTTAGTAGCCTTCATGACATCGCCCCTGACCCTGAGCTTGCCGCTCATGAACAGCCTCTGGGCGTTCGCCTTGCCGGCGATGAGCTTGCCGAAGTCTTCGTCGGAGAGCTGGAGCGTCACTGTACGAGATATACAGGTTAGCCAAGTCCATAGATAGCGGCGCGGAGTAGGCATAGAGAGAGGGAAAAGGAGAGGGAGACAGGGAGAGGAATAGCGGGGGAACAGCGGAACCCTGCGGGAGACAGCATTGCTTCAGCCACACCCTCAATGGCACTCGCAAGCACCGCTGCCCTTCTGCCCCTCCCCTCCCTCCTCTCAACCACTCTTCCCCCTCCCCA
>KV748830.1:0-16489 GCA_001692915.1 Glonium stellatum | reverse complement strand
GGGGAGGTGCGGGTAGGGGTAGGGGCCGTGCGGGTCGCTGGTTGGGTCGTAGGGTTGGCGTTTGTTGATCTGCCTGGCGTGGAGGCTGTCGTGGGATGGTTGCGTGTTGGCGGTTTGGGGCCAGGTAGCGGGAAAGGGGGGGAGAAGGCGTCGAAGTCTACTTGAGGGCCAGCTGTCGACGGAGTTCAGACCGGATATAAGACTTGATTGGACACCTCGAGGTGCAAAGGGAGGGTGCTGGTCGTCGATATGGTGGATTTGGGGGCGCGACACGCTGATGTAGTCGCCGTCCGGCGCTTTTGGTGGAGTGTCCTGCATGAGATATCCTGGAAGCCCAGGAAGCGCACGGGGGTCGTTGAGATCGTATGCGGCGGCCAAAGATGTAAGGGCTGTGCCCACGAGAACAGTGGATATCTTCATTGTAAGAGGAGTAGATATAAAAGTACAAGGGTTTTGATCACAAGGGTGGTGTATCTGTGTTTTCTTGTTGTGGAGTATTTGAAGAGAATAGAGGGATTCGTAGACTAAGAGAATATTATATATGCGGTCTAGTGCTCTCTGATTATATATGTGGTCCGGTGCTCTCTGACCATATATGCTCTCTGACTTGGGCGTTGATATTTGGGTATACAGTTCTTCTATCAAAGTTTAATTGAAAACTACCTAAAGTTTGCTTCGACGTGATCAAAATATCACTACGCCTCTAACACGGAAGACGTCCAACCCCAACTGTATAATCAGCGAACCCAAACCGATCATAGAAGCAACGTTTTCAGCATAGGCCAAATATCAGTATTGCAGACCGAGAGACTGGCAAGATCATCCCTATTTTAAAAAAATTGAATCATAGGTAAAAAAACTTTGAATAGCGAAAGGTTAAACATCTTTGAAACTGATGAGAGCCTCATAAACTTCTTTAGAAAGCAGTGATTTAACTCACAATCAACTGAGTAACGTATAAAGTCACAGCGGGATACCAGCTAGATTGGTTCTTCTAAGACGTAAAATAAAATGTACAAAAAAATTTAACAAATAGAAGTGAAGAAAGTCTATCGAGATCAAGTGACTGATCAGCAATAAATAACAAAGTCCAATGTACCGCTATTCCAGAGAATACTTCCTTGGGTCGAGTCCTATAATACTGGGGGTAAATTGTAATACAAAGCCCCCCTTTCAAACGCGGCCAAATTACTCCCTTGTAACGAAGTAGCCTTTCTCAGAGTCAAAAACCGAGCTCGCCGACGAATCCGTAAAAGAATCTACAGAGCGTCCGCCCGAGTTGAAAATACTCCGCGGGACCGTCAAATTCACCGAAGCACTGGGGATTTGAGGAGCCTTGGGGGCCTTGGGGGTCTTGATGGGCCTTGGGCGGTTATACCAGTCGTGGATGCTCGACGCCCAGACCGAGACGAGGACGAAGAGGATAGGAATCCAAAGAGGCGATGTGCAGAAAATAACTACCATCGCAATCTCCACCGAAGGAAACGTGTTTTCGAGGATTTTGCGGATCGATAGCACAATCTCTTCGCTTGGCTGATAGTATGTCGTAGCATCAAGGCCTTCGGTTTCCTTGAATCCAATGTCCCCGCGTTCGACGGCGGCTTTCACAACATGATCAACAACGATCCAGTTGCAGTGCGCCGTGTGTGGAGAGGTGATATTAAACCCCGTTTTCACTAAGCGCTTTTTCAGATCTTTGTAGTATACCACATACCACGGCGTGTCGATGAAAAAAGTGATATTGGGGTTTGATGGTTCGATAAAATAGACATAGTGCTTGGAGACTCCGTGGCAGCTCGGGTGGTTATCAGAGTCTTGTGGAGTCAACACTACAGCGGTGCCATTGCCAGTAGCCACTGCGACATCCCTTTGAGAAAGAGCTTTTGGTACTGGACTTGAAGTGACTGTTACTAGGCTGCATAAGAGCAGTAGAGGGGGAATCTGTGACATAAACATGGCTTGCGAGGTCGTATGTGACTTATAGAAAGGGATAAAGGGGATGGTGATAAAAGTAGGTATATAATATAATGTAACTAGAGCAATATGGTAAATTGTATGAGTAGATATAAATTTCTTACAATGCAAGAGAGTGAACGGCTTTATGTAGTTGGCTATGTATGCACATAGCTCAGCGCAATTGGGTCTCTAGTATCCGGTCAATAACCAGTCACTGAATCAGTTCCGCAAAGATACCACGAGTTCAACGGTTTTTGCAGCCTTGGGCTAGTGGCGTTCACGAGGCAGTTTTCTTGACCGCAGTTTCACACATTTCGAGAAATTTGGGAGTACTGGGGTTAGCATGGTGTTCCAGGTGGTTCGTCTGGCTAAATCACAGGGAATGTGAGTGAGGGCGCAAGGGCCGAGAATCTGAGCGCTGAGTGGTAACCTGACCTTACTGCGCCGCAGCCATTAAAATGCTCATAGAATGACCCCTTCCCAAGCAGTAGATTTTTTGAGTGATAACAAGGTGGTGAGGCTCATGCTCGCGGCTGGCTACTGGAATGGCTGAGTGCTGAGTGGCTGGTCGGGCAGTGAGAGCGCCGAGGCTGTGCACGTTAATTAACTACCTAGTTAACTACCTAGGTACCGGCATTAAACGAAGCCACCTGGTAGCCTAGGTATGTGACCGATAAAGAGGCCGTCTGCGCGGGACCCCCGACGCCATCGCCCTATTCCGTATAAGATCCGTGATTTGATCGATTCATAAGATATTTGTCGATGAGTTTGCCTTGCGGAAAGTAAAAGTTCGCCACGGGCAGACTTGCTGTGGGCAGACTTGGCTGTGGGCTGGCTTATCGCGGGCAGAAGAGAAAAAGATTGGGCCATAATGAGAAGCCGGCAGGCTAATTAGATTTTATAAGGGCATGGTATACACTCCCAGATTAAGATTCGTTAAGGGCTGTCAAGATAAATAGAAGGCAACGGAGTCTTATTCAGACGCAGAAGCTGCAAAAGTGATGTCGTGCAGGTAGAACGTTGGTGCAATCACCCGCAGCAACGGAACAAGGGAGCTCAGCCCAAAAAGTGCCCATGGCGTCAGAGCCCATAAGGCGCACAAGGCGAAAATTCGAGGCGGCAATTCGAGGCGGCAAAAATCACTGCGCCACATTTTGACTGCACTGCCAACCAACTGCTCCCTCCCCCATGCCCAGAAAAGGATAATTCAAAGTCGACTTTGTAAAGCATTTCCGCCTGGCAACTAACCATATGTCGTTTGAATTTAAAGGCATTCACTAATCTGATTTAACATGATTGCTTAGCAAGGATCCCACGAACCGTCTCATGAAAAGTAAGAGCAAACAAGAGGTTGGAGTCTGCTAATGCTCAATTATAGGAAGATCTATCTAGAAGTATGAAAATTTAAGCACTAAGAGATATAAAAATACAGCAAGGTACTAATCATCACCTAACCGACTCAGCCCTGAGCTTATCAACTTCTTAGTACTATGCAGTAGAATATCCAACCGAGGGTATGGATGAATTTGAAGCTCGGTTCGGCGACACTGCAATGGCAGTGCACACGGGTTCCTGCAAGTATGACGGTGACGCATTGAGAGAATTTAGCTGAAGCATAGAAGCGCACCATTGAACCTAAAGAATTTCTTAGCCGATTTGCCATGTAATCATCTGACTGATGGAGTCAGATATTCGCTTTCGTCTAATACCACCCTAAAATAATCCCGAGAGGAAGCCTGCATCGCTTGTTCATATTTAACGAAGTCTCTAATCAACACGGATGACACCGTTAGGCCCGCCCCCAAGCATGTGCATCCGCAGAGGACGTACGATGCCTTTGAAGCCCATCATTTGACGGCTTAACGCCAAAGGACCGTCCCAGTTCATTAGTAGGGTAATATACCAAAGACTTAAGGCTTGGAAATTCGCCAAGGCAGAACCGGCGAATCGAAGCAAAAGAGGACCAAGTCACTTATGTACGCAGCAGGCCTAATGGCTGGTAGGAAGCGCTTGCGACGCCAGATAGGAGGACGAGAGGCTATGCTGCTGCGCGGTGTCTCGCGCTATATCTTCATGGAAAACATTCCGGTTTTAAAATTCTAGGCCGCGCTCGCTTCTGCCTTAGGAGAATTACAGTCAAGCGTTAAACCTAATCACCTAGCATTTTGGGCTAATGGAGCCGGGCACGCGGAGAGGAGCATAGGCGCATCAGGCGCTGCCCTTATCTATAAAACCTACAGGAGTTCGTGTGAATGTGTTCGAAAAGTATACCACATCCCAAGCATGTAAATCTTCTACCGGGCACAGCTTGTCACCCTTGCAGAGGCGTTCGATATCGCTTGAAGGCAAAGGCAAAACCAGGAGAAGCACAGAGCGAAAGTGAAGGATGAAAGTATCTGCCGTGAGAGTGTATTCCGAATCGCAATCCACCTTGACTCGAATCTGTAAAATTTCAAATGAAATTCAATTGCGAGGAGGTCCCATACTGAGCAAGATAATTACGAGAGCATACTTCTTACATCAAATAGGTGTTCATGTCAGCCTCCAGGGAGTACCAGGGCATTTTGTGAATCTATGAGAACTCTAATTTGAAAAGTACGTCCTACGGCTTCTATATATACACGGGGGGGAGTGTAGATCCACCCTTAAGTTACGTATTCGGAAATGAGGTTATCCACTAAAACAGGGGTTAACCCTGTTCGACACACCTAGGCGTCCCGGCGAATGAGCAGGCAGGCAGATTAGCTCAGCGCGCTGCAAAATATTGAGGATACCCATCACGACCAACTCCACTTGGCACTGTTGTTATATGCCAAGTGGAGCCCTAATGGCTGGCGGCGCTTCGGGTAATGAGCACACAGGTTGTCATGTATTGTAAGGCAGATTCCAAGGCCCGCAAGTTGATTCAAAAAGGTATGGATCAACTAATTCAAATAGGAATCAACGTTATCTTAATTACTGCATGTCGATATTGGTAAAATCCACGGGCCAAGAAAGTTCGAAATAATTGACTCTCTTGCTAACACCTCGAACCGCTGCAGTATACTCTTTACCGGGGGCTATCATCAAAGAGGGGCTGACTGCGTGTCATATGCTGGCTGTGGTCAGTGGTTATGTTAACAGAGAATCCGCACCTTCGGCTCTGTCTAACTGGTAAGGATTGAAGTACCTCCTCTATTCCCTCTCCTGCTTAATTTCTCCCCGAATCGTTCTGCTTCTCGAACGATCATATCACTTTCCAGGCCCATTCCTAGTGCGGTACACATCCACAAGGCGGATTTCATCCTCGTCGATCATCTTATAGTCCATTGCCTCCCAATGTTTAGGCGTTTGGGAGAGCGCTTTTAGCGCTTTCCAGGGTTGCACAAGCTTTTTCGTTTCTGGGGTGCTCTTTTCTTTCGGCAAGGCTTGGATCGGAGCCGGTTGTTTTGATATGTTCTCTAGCATGGCTACCTTTGTTGCCGTGTTTTAGGAAGGAATAATTATTGACTTGAGTTCTGTCCAAATAGAGCTGGATAAGCTATTTAGAATTTTAAGAAATCTCAGGAGGGTTGGTAAGTAACAGAGTGAGTATAGTAAGTAATTCATTAGTTGAAGACTATGATCTAAAACAGGCTTTTCTAGCCTAACCCCGCACCTCATTATGCCATGTGAAACCCCCACACATTACGGGAGCGGGAAGTCTACTAGTCACTCAGCAAGGAACACCCTTGTGTTTTAAGGTGACTTTCTTGGGATTTCTGATGGGGCGATCAAACATGGCCTAGGCACATACAGCATTCGGTGGATGAACTGGGTTTGTTCAAGCGTCGATTATGCTCCGTCAGCTGGGGAAGGAATGCGGGGTCGGATAATCATGGTTCAAGCTATTTATAATCACATGGCATTCAAAGCAAAACTTACTTCGTGAAGTTTTTTCGCTTCTGCCCTCAAGCCAGCTCCGGATGATGTACCTGTTTAAGGTTGAATATTCGCTGCAGTAAAAGCATGACGAACTTACCGACCGAGCCATCTCGTATAGTTTCCTTTAAATACCTTGTCTATCATGACCGTTTTAAGACCGAGAAGCCATATCGAATCAACAAATTAGACCCTTCCAATGTCATCCCGGTAACGAACATGGAGTTCGAAGAACGTAGCGGAGCTCAGTTGACTGACCTACGAGGGCACTTGGATTACCTTGATCTGGAACGTGATTCATTCAAATTCATGGAATATCCATCCCAGGTAGATTTAAAAAACGACATAGAATCTCTGAGAGAGTACTGCCACGAGACAATTCAACTGGTTAAGCAAGAGCTGAATCCTGAGCGGGTCATATGCTACGAGGTGCTGGTATGGCTTATCATGAAACATTCCCTCCTGTGCACCCCCCGTTATTACCAAGCATTTAACGCCTAGGAAATTAGTTCCGACATTCGGAGGCTAGGTCTACCACATCTACGAGGAAAAACTCCGTGCCCATCGAACAAGTTCATATTGGTAAGGTACCCTCTTGAGGGCTCATAGACTCTTCTAACGAACTCTAAGATCACACCGTTGATGGTGGCCGATATAGGATTAAGCATCATCTTACGGAAGACGAAGACAAACTCTATACTAATGGGGAGTGGCGATGGAGGATCGTGAAGTATGTACGAAGACCCATTAACTTGCAACCACTAATGCAATTCAGCGTATGGCGTCCGCTAGTTCCGAAAGTCGAAGATATGCCACTAGCCATGTGCGATCCTCGAACCGTCAACAAGGAAGATGTAATTGATACAGACCAAGTTGGACCCTATTATAGTGGTGAGATGTGTTACCTTCGATACAATGAAGAGCAGCGGTGGTACTGGCTAAGCGGCCAGACTCGTGACGAGGTGTGTGTGTTTGTCTGCTATGATACTCACCCCCCAACGGAAACGCCGAACTGTAAGTTTCCTTACTGTCCCCGGACCGATGCTTCAAGAATTGAATTGGAGACGTTAGGTTGCCCTCACGCTTCTTTTAGGGATGAGACTGCGCCCAAAAATGCCCATCCTCGGGAAAGCGTGGAGCTAAGGTTTATTGTTCTCTCACGGCTGCCAAATCGCCATCATCGGACCTAAATTTATCCTAATAGCAAAGATGGCGTGGCAAATGGCTTGGCCTTAAGACAGAGATCTTGGGGGCAGTAGTTTCAAGAATCTATTGCTTTGCTAGGAAAATCCCCTTCTACGTACATGATGGGTTGACACTTCATTCCATGTCTATGGAGGGAATTATCTCCCTTGGCAGTCATTCGGTGGTATGAATCCAGCGACAAGCTCCCTCATTTGGTATCAGTTATAGCTTCTTTACCTAGTCCTGCGTTTAGATCTATGCAAACCTTCAGGACGTGGTTGTAAAGTAAGCGTGCAGCAGTCATCGGTTCGATATGTGTGACGTCCAGCTCCATCTGAAGTGGATGGTCTTTGAATTTATGAACACCTTCATTATCCAGTATGTACGATACTAATGCCGTATCTGTCAGCTTGCCATGAAGCCAGCGTTCTTTGGACTCTAAGCGCTTCAGATTCTCGTCCTTGGCACAGCTGAGTATGATGGGCACAAACGTGCAGCGACGATCCCTCGCTGCAGACTCGTACTCCCCCACTACTGAAGATCCAAGATCATCGCTTGACTGGAAGTCGGTAAAAACGTAGACTGAATCGAATGTGTCAGGGGCTTTGATAAGGGTGTCAAAGATGGCAGCTCGAATAGCATGTCGAAGGCGCTGATAGTCCTTGCTGGAACGCGGCAGGACTGCACCTGCAGGGTCGATCAAGAGATGGTTGTGGACCAGCCTGCCGTTGAATGGGCTCAGCAACTCGACGAGGAGCCGAGCGATGGTTAGCTTCCCGGTGCCGGGGAATCCGTTGATATGAACAATGGGTAGAGGCATGCTAAGGATCGCGATCACCTGTGGTAATTTTAGTGGAAAGTTACGTTAGGGTAGGCACGTTGATATGTGTATCAAGACCGCCTGGGTGCGGGGTAGCCATGCAGGCGCTTCGGACGTATATTTACGGAAGGCCCGGCATGGCGCTAAGCCCCCTATGGACTAGTAGCCGAAATGGTGCAGGAACTTAAGAAAGGCAAAGTAACTGAGAACGCTGGGCAAGGATGGGGAATCACGGCTGATACTAGTGTGGGGTTTAGATGCATTGTAGACAATGGTTAAGCTTATTGATAATGCGCGTGGCGTTCCTAGCTGAGTTTCATCGTTGCATATAGCGGATCGGTGAACTTGATATTACGTATAAGGCCCAGAAATTTTCCAAAGCTGGGGCTGCGTAGATTAGGGCGGGTCACGCGATTAGCTTCAAACTAAAAGATGAGTTCACTGAGTCAGCTGTTATAGTTAACGCTAACTATTTCCGCGCAGAAATGGTAAAATCCATAAGAAGTGGCTGCTTTAAACCGACTTAAAACGATACAACACCTGGATTGAGGCGCAAGAAGCTATCATCGTGATAATGCATCAATCCGAAATTGTCAACAACAGACTTTTTCGATCACGGCTTCCGTGCGGGGGCTGTAACTAGTGATTTGTCATGGCGTCTCCAAGATCTCAGTGTGGGTTTGGTTGGTATCTTGCCCAATGGGCTTTAGGAAACACTTGAAGCGGGCGTCTTCCTATTGAACCTCATCTCTTATTTTTAAGATAAGACAGGCAACACTAGCCAAGTACAACACCCTTCTTAATGGATAGACAGCTCGGACTATGAATGAAAACGGAATTGACCTTGCAGACATGGCCAGTGTTCAACCACATACGTCAAAAATATGTTTTGCTCTTCATGCGGGCACAACCGAGTCATGGGAGACCAACCTCGAACGCCAACAGGAGATTGACCAGGTGCTTAGCGAGGTATCAGAGAGGGCTTACTCGTCTCTTTCTGCTGGTATCTCGGCCGTAGATGTCGTTCAGGCCGCAGTCGTAGCCCTGGAGGACTTCCCATTGTTTAATGCCGGCCTAGGAGCGGCACTTAACGAGGACGGTATTCATGAGGTTTGATCTCAAGAAAACCACCTATGGTTCACTTACTAATTTCTTAGTTGGAAGCAGCCATTATCGACGGTTCCTCTGGCCGCTATGGCGCCGTTGCAGGTAACACCACGACCCGTAATCCAATTAATGCAGCAAGAACTGTACTCGACTCAGGGAAACATTCATTCATATTCGGGCCGGCTGCAGATGAACTCGCCCAGGCTGCAGGGTTACAGATGGTAGAAAATTCGTTTTTCACAACACCCATTAGAAAACTTCACTGGGAAGCGCGAAGGAGCAGAAAACCGGAAATTCCAGTTGAAGACTCCGGGACAGTAGGGGCAGTGGCCCTGGATATTCACGGACGATTAGCCGCCGCAGGATCAACAGGCGGTGCGACGTTTAAAGCCAAAGGAAGGCTAGGTGACACAGCAGTTATTGGTGCTGGAATCCTGGCAAACGAGCGTGTAGCAGTTGTCTGGTAAGTCTACCTACTGTCCCGGAACAAACGGTGGAAATGCCTCTTTTAACACTCTTGCAGCAGCGGTAGCGGTGATGATATATTGCGTGAAATGCTCGCCAACAAAATCTCTTTTCTCCAAAAAACGAAGCCTTTGAGCGACGCCGTGACACAAGCAGTCCGGGATTTCTGCCATATGACTGGTAAGCCATGTGGTGTTGTTGCACTAGATTCTACCGCGACGTCGTTTGCCTACACGAACGGGCGTGTTTTCTGGACTGCCTCGAGCTCTTCTTCTGGGCCTCCTCAGGTATCTTTCGTTCAAAACAATGTTCCCCTTTTCCCCCAGCACATCTTTTATGATGATGGGGCTATTACAGCTGGACTCACTCGGTATCCTATCTCGCCGGGCCAAACCGTCATCACTACCCCCGGAACTACACCTCTGATGAGCCTCGATAAATCATCCTTTCTAGCCTTTATGATGATTGCTCGAAGAATTGCAGGAGGAGTTCGAGCCGCCGTATTAGCCAAGCATTGTGGACTAGTGAGCAACGGCGGTGACTCGGTCTCGCTCCTACCATTTCCTCAGTTGAAGGCTACTGGGATTCCAATCGATAGCAACGAGCTCGAATACTATGCCGTATATCCCGGTTATCTTTCTTCCAAGAATGGACCCAAAATGGACCGTTCATTGCTTGATTCGTTGCATATGCAAGTAATAGCCGTAACAGGCTTGACAGAACCGTTCAACAATGCCTTCTATGGAGAACCGACGGATAACGAACTCTTTGCACGTCTAATACGCCAGGAAATACCGCAATGGCGAATTTGGGAAGATAAAGCACATGTTGCTTTTCTTACGCCTACTGGAAAAACTCCTGGTTATACCGTTGTAGTACCCAGAAAACATATAGGGCCGGACATTCTCCTTTTAAATGATCAGGACTACGAGGATCTTCTCACAGCTGCCTATACTGTAGCTCAGCACTTAAAGAAAGCGCTCCAAATACGCCGATGCGGTATGTTCTTCGAAGGGTTTGAAGGAGACTATGCACACGTTAAGCTCATTCCGGTCCACGAACCAACTCAGGAGCAACGAAAAAATATCCCTATACGTGGCCCTGCAGCTTTCAGCGAGAATTACCGGGGTTTTCTAACAACCGAACTTGGACCTCGGGCATCGAACTTCGATAAACTACCTGATTTGGCAGCCAAGATACGTGAGCTAACTACCAACAAAGTAACGCTAAGCACTGTGCCCAAATCCTGGAAGCACCCTGAAAGCCATGCATTGGCAGTTTTGGAGAGTCCCTGGTACACAGCAATGTTCCGCATGCAGAGTACTATGTACCATGAAGCAATTGATCTCTTCAATAATGGGCTAGGGTACGAGTATACCGTAGTCCCGGTTACTAGCAGCAGCGTTAGCTCGCCAATGGGTCTTGGATCCGACTCTGATCCTGTGGCAATTACGCTGGATGGGCTAAGCACGCACCTTGCCGACTCTCAGCAGTTTGCCCTCGAATACGCTCTTCGATTACAGGAAGGCTTGAAGGGAGCCTACTATGTCGGGACATCTTGCCGAGGTGAGGACACGGATGCAATGCATCTCAACCAATTTTGTCATTTTGAGTGCGAGCTCCCTGGAAGTCTCGATGATGGGATCGCAGTTGCTGAACGTTACATCATTCACATGACTGTCTCGCTGCTCGAGAAGCATAAAAACGAGATATTGTCATTTGCGGGCACTACAGCGCACATGGAGGATATTTTGCGCATGTGGCGATTTAGGGGCGGAAATTTTCCACGGGTTTCACTCGACGATGCCTTGAAGCTACCAGAGATCACACAGGAAATGTGGCGCTATGTCGTACCAGAGAGGCCTGAGTTCGGAAAATCACTGACGCGAAAGGGAGAACTGGTACTGATTAAGAGGTTCGGAGGCGCGGTTTGGCTAACTGAAATGGATCATCAAAGCGTGCCGTTCTACCAAGCATATGCTGACGAGAACTGCATGAAAGCCCGTTGCGCGGACTTCCTCATTGGGCTTGGGGAGATAATGGGCTGCGGGTGTCGTCATGCCACGGCAGAATCTGTCATCGATGCGCTCGCTCGTCACGAAGTTGATGCTAATGCGTACGCATGGTATATAGACATGCGAAGATTGAAAGCAATGGAAACAGTGGGTTGGGGGATGGGCATTGAGCGGTACTTGTGTTGGGTCATGAAGCACGATGATGTTCGCGACGTTCAGATCATCCCAAGGTTTAAGGGAGTGGAATATAGGCCGTAAACCCAATTTATATTGGTAGACGACGGAAAATAAAAATAGTGAACCTTTTTCTCCATTCCAACTGACTATCTTATTTTATGCATGTCAATTTCAAGCATGTCTTAGCGCAGGCTCTAGAAAAGACCATCATAGGCCTTTGTCTTTACTCTAACCCGATATTAGCTGTTTGCGTTGGCCAATTTGATAGCATCTTCGTCACCTAGCTCATAACGCACTTCCTTCCGGATTACATCTGCTAGCCTCAAAGCGTCGGACCGGCTATCTCGAGAAAATACTAAAAAGGATGCGATCCACCGGAGTGAACCTGATTCTGGACCGGGAACGATTTCTCCACGTTCAAACAAGCAATGACACTCTGCAATGTTTTTTGCTAGATCTGGCCGCCGCTGGATGAGCTCTGCGCACACGTCGTCAGACTTGAATACCCCGCCACGAGTGGCCGGTAGGTATACAGACTCGCACCAGAACTGAGGTCCGTTGCGAAAAGGCTGTGAAAGAGCTTTTGCACGTTCCGATTCGCCCACAGCAAAGAGGAGCTGAACAGCGTTATAATCTACACCATAAACCTGGGCGACCCCGTTCGTGGCCTGCCTTCCAGGCGCGCGAGCGTTTACTTCGATAAGGAATACGCTCGGATTGACCGTTTCTTCTCTATTGTGCTTTCGCAAATCAACTGTTCCGTCCTCTCCGCTTTCGAATCGCATCGAAGAATTGCGTATTCGTGCTTCGACGTGGAATACCCCTGTAGAGAATCCCAGTTTACGGAGACTCTCGTAAACAGATGTTCGAATGAGCTCTATCTCCCCTGGATCTAGTCCAGACGGAAACATTATTCCTGTTTCCAGGAACGAATCCATGGGTTTGGCGCCTTGCTTATCTGCAGCGCATGGCAAGTTATCCGAGAGCTCGAAAAATATGACCTCGCCATTATGCAAAACATAGTTTGCATCGATCTCGGGACCATCAATATAACTCTCCACCAGTACCTTGCTCTTGTGCTTGTCAATGAGAATCCCCGCTGCAGAAAACAGCTCCATTTCATTGTTGACTTTCAGAACGCCTTGTGAGCCACCTCCACGGCTTGGTTTTATTATCAATGGATATGTAAATGTGTGATCTGTTGTCTGTAGATGTTCCTTCAATTTGTTTAAATTAGAGAAACAGATAGCCTGGTCATCCCCATCTACAAGCTTGCGGCATTCGTGCTTGTCGACAACCCTCGCGAAAGCCACTGAAGGAGAGGTTGGTAACTGAAGTGACTCGGCAATTTCAGCAGCTACAACGACGTATTTGTCGGAGAATGCTGTCACGCCATCCACAGTAATGTTGTTATCTTTCAGCGTGTTGAGAACACGCTGCACGAGACTGTCATCTATTGTCAAATCTACTGGCAAAAAAGCCCTCCGTAGAGATGAAAACGATGGGTCTTGAAGCCAATGGCCAGGCCGATCAAGCACCACTAACTCAATACCTAGAGCTGCGGCAGCTTCAAAAACTCTGTGTCGAAAGTCTAGGTTAAATCCTCCTTCGATAACCGCAAGCCGCTTCATAGCGAGCTGAGTGGGGAAGTACCAAGGCAAAGATATTCGATTGCAAAGCTCTTGATCTAAAGCCTTTAGTCTCTGTAACAGTAGATGGGTACTTGAGCTTTGGAGCAAAGCTCCACTCGCAGCCAACTTGATAAAAGCGAGAAAATTTTCTTGCACGCCGAAGGTAACATGTTTCACCAACTGAAGTGGTGACACAAAACCAGCAACGGCTTCCGTTAAAGGACAATGAGCCAAGCGCTCTTCAAAGAAATCAGCTCTTGATATATATCCGTCAGTAGCTGGAAATATCATTTTCACGGCAATTTCGTGCTTCCCAGCTTCTTTGACTACTCTTCTGAAGGCTTGAAACAGGAAAAGGACAGCGGTTCGAGATTCTGGCTGTAGCATGTTGGTTCTTGAAGAAAGAGTGCTGTTGATCCAGAAAACGCTAGGCTCTTCATCTTGGTCACAAGGTGTCGGACGAGACTTCAAACAAAGAATGGCATCCACGACGTGGAAATTATGACGAGGACTAATTTGTTCGTTGAATCTCCAGTAACAAGATAGAGACGCTGCTTGGTATGAGTTCCCATTTTCACTAGAAAATTGAAAACGAACCTTTGCCACTGAAGTAGACAAGTTCGAAGCAATCCTCGTAATGATTGCCCCACTCCAAAGCTATTAGACTGTCCATATTTCCCGTCGCTGATAACGGTACGTTCGGGTGCTCTCGAGTACCAAGAAAAACAAGTTTGGTGCGGGGTAAGCGTTCTTTTATATGAAAGCCACATCATAGCTCACGATCCGCTCTACACAAATAAGCTGACCAAAAGACAAACCATTTAACCTAGTTAACCACTTAAAAGGCTAGCTATAAAGATGTCCGTAAATTAAAGTAAAGTGATATTTTTAACCAACATATAATACAGTCACAATATAAATTTTAGGGCCTAGGGCTCTCCTATTTATACCTTTTGGCTCTCAATCATCTGCACCTCATTTTCGACGTAGCTTATCGCCTCACGTAGCGCCTAACTGTTTCCTTTTGCCCGTCATGCCTTGTCCTGTAGATCTGGTAATTAGCCCATAGAACATTCCAGGCTTTCATACCTGCAAACTTTGGCAAATGTAGACATAGCGCCTTGGCTTTCCTTGCCCTATGGTTAGTCCCTACGGTCACACAATCACTTCTTTCCCTACCGGTCAGTCGTAAGTCTCAATAACATCGAAAATTGATGTAAATTTTTAGTTAATTTAGATATATTTGATATCTAAATTAACTGCAGGCTATATCTGTCTTAACTATTATTTATAGCATGCGATTTTAAAACCCAAAATCGTCTTAAATACGGTCTTTATAGCCATAATCTATGATCTCTATAGCCGTAGTTTTTAGTATTTAGAGCTGTGACCTACGATATCTAAAGTTATAATTAATAGCTATTTTAGATATATTCAAAATCCGATTTTAACGCGTTTAATAGCTTTCTATGTTGTTACGTCTCTATATCTCTATATTTCTATTTACGTTTTTATTTACATCTTTATCTATGTCTTTATCTACGTCTTTACCAATTATATTTTTATTAATCTACTAATTATGCCTTTACCAATCTGCTAATTATATCTTTATCTGAGTTTTTACTACTAACTTATAAATCCTATACGTGACTTTACCCCTGATTACGCCTCTATTTATGTCTCTACATCTGTCCCTATCCCTGCCCCTATCTCTCCCCTACCTCTGCCTTCGTCTTTACCTTTATATATATCTCCGTCTCTACCTCTACCCCTATCTCTAGCTTGTTGGTTGTAATAATCCGTATAGAAGAAAAGATACTTATTTCTCTGCCTCTGCCTCTACCTCTGCCTCTATTTCTATCTCTGCCTGTCTCTGCTTGTATTTCTGCCTTTATTGCCGCCCGTGCCTGTATCTTTTCCTACGTCTCTATCCGCGTTTCTGCTTATAGAGCGAGGGGTAGTTTTGGTTTATATACGTGGCCTAGATGCGCGGGCCTACGCACAAAGCACGTGCATGCATGAATTAGTATGTGGAGTCTTGAGCTTAATCGACATTTACTGGAGACATAGGATTGGCAAAGCCTCAACCAGAGATGTAGGGGGAGACGTAAAGGCAGATGCAGGGGCATAAGCAGGGGCATAAGCAGGGGCATAAGCAGGGGCATGAGCAGAGGCAGAGGTAGAGGCATGGGTAGAGGTAGAAGTGTATACAACATTAGAT
Source organism: Glonium stellatum (assembly GCA_001692915.1). Taxonomy (NCBI): domain Eukaryota; kingdom Fungi; phylum Ascomycota; class Dothideomycetes; order Gloniales; family Gloniaceae; genus Glonium; species Glonium stellatum. The sequence goes on along the minus strand of KV748830.1, from coordinate 1,012 downwards.
TTAAATGTTTTCTATTTTAAATATGTAGAAAGTAAATAGCTAAGCAAGTCTTTTATTCTTGAAGATATAAATTTCCGTAATTAACATTGAATCTAGATGTTTCGATGTTAACTACTATTTCTGCAGATGTTGTCGACATCTTGGACTGACCGTAGGATGGTGAACTCCGAAGCTATCGAGAGGAGGTAATCATGTTAACCCTAGTTCCCCCCCTACTAAGCTGCAGATCATTGGGATTGGACTCGCCAATTCTGTCTACCCTACCACAGAAATATGCTTTATTACTATTGGTCAAAGTTCCTTGTAAATACTAAATTCGGTGACATTCTGCGGCACACAGCTCACTGGAATGACAGGTATGTAATGTACTTCTAGGCCGAAGCTGTATGACTCCTACCCTGCACATCAAGGCGTTCCTGGCTAATTCTACCACGATAGAACATAGAAGTCTGTTGTGAACGGTAGTAGGAAACAAGGCCTATGCATTCTTCCTGCTGTTTATGAAGCAGTCACTCTCCAGCAGGGCTCTGAATAACAGATATTACAGTTTGCTAAACAATAATTTTGTACTTGCTCAATGCAACACGCATCGTATAAATTTTCTTTCAAATTCCGTCAGATTTTGGTACGAACATTTCCTTAAATATCTTCTGTCGATTTGAGATTAGTTTACATACAAAGAAGTAATACCGTTCTCGTTGGTTTGAGAACCTATAATGGGAGTTGAATTTCTTCCGGTACACTGAAGGAGTTAGTTATAAAAGAAACAAGACAAATGCGCTTCCACCAGAAAATTGGCTGTAAAACTTCAGAAGGCAAAGGACTTATTAGACAAGCCTTGCAGGATTCTTAATCCAACCAGGGGTCCACATTCAAACAGCCGCGGCTCAGTAAGTCAGATACCCGTTCAGTCGTTTTAATTACTTTGTCCGCGGGATATTAGTTTTACAATCGAATTTCAGAGGAGTCAACAAGGTATGGGTGTTGAACCTCGGTCAAGATCTAGTCTACT
>KV748829.1:0-55094 GCA_001692915.1 Glonium stellatum | reverse complement strand
CGGGGGTTTGGGGGTTTACCCCCATAAAAAGAATGATTCGAAATCAAAAGTTATGCGGCACTAAGTACGATTTCTTAGTCGATTGGAGAACGAGAGCCAGGAAACGGCAAGACATCCAATTGAGCCGCTTTATCGCGTCTACTAGGGCCTTCGATTATGATAGTTTAAATCTCTACTCTTCTCTTGGGAGGCTTCTAATCTGCGAATCCATGCTTCTTCGTGTGATGACTATAAAGCTTGAGACCCCCCGCGTAGTGCTAGCTAACTGAAAGGGGTATTATTCTATCGTGTCCTTGACCAAACAGTTGGATGCATGTAGCAGTCGTGATCTCATTCCGAAAACTCAGCACAAGCACAACTCTCTGAATACTAAAGCGAAAATTGACCCTTGATCTCCCTATGGCAGGTGTTAATCATTAGGCGTACCAAATAAATAAGCGTTTAATGCAGACGGGTTTGCATGCTTCGGAAGTTCCAATAGCATTTGGTTTAATCTCTTGAATCACCTTAGGGTATTATGAATACACTGACCTATGTTATACCCCTGAATGAGAAAGTGTCTTTTACATTGGCTGGATTAGACCTTACAGCGATGTTACTATAGCTGTCATGTCTAATGAGAGGAATGGGCCGCGTTCATAGCTGCGCAGTAGGAAAACACGTCCCGAGAAGCTATATAGCGGCATACAAGGCTAAGAGGCGGAAGGAGATAGCTTTAAAGCTATGTGTAAGAGATGTCTGTCCGTGTCAAGTAGTCCTCGAAAACCTGCAACAAATAACCCCTAGATCAATCACGTCACAGCAGCCGGGATGAGCAGATAATGATGAAGTTTGTACAATGATATTTTTGCTAATATTTTCAGCTCTAAAAGAGCGCTCACACTCGTTTCCAAGCTCTATAAATACGGAAATTCTCACAAGATTACATGAATTATACTACCCTACTAGAAGGTCCCCTGCCACCCAACCCCTGACTACCCCTTCATCCGGTCCCGGATGATCTACCGCCCAAAGTGCTTCTTCTCGAAGTACCGCAGCACCGAGTAGGTCGTGAACGAAAAGGCGAAGCCTAGCTCAAAGCCCACGTCGCCACCGTACGGCGCCTCGCCCGCGTGCAGCGCAATCGGCCCGACGTACCAGACTTGCGACATGCCGGTAACCATGCCGGCGATACCGAAGCAGAAGGCCAGGATGGCGGCGAAGCCGGGAGGCAGCTTCGACGGCTGATCGTAGTGTTCTGGGACGTAGCCGTTCATGCCGCGCTTGTAAATGAAGTGCTCTGAGAAAGCAATACCCTCGTAGATGGCGAGCCAGTACCCTGAGATGAAAGTGTTAGCAATGCATTTTTCGGCAGACTGTACAGGGAATAGTGCACTCACCAATGAAGTTCATGAAGTTCTCGAGAACGGCCTCAAAGTGAGAGTAGCCGGGAATGGCAATTGCAATGTACACACCAGTCGCAACGCCAGTCCAGATGAAGCGCGGGACTCGCTGCGTCCACCTTCCGAGCACTTGCATCGTCAAGGCCACAGAGTAGATGTTGGGGCAGTTGTTCGCAATAATGGACAAAGCCAAGACGACAAGGCAGAACTTTCCAAACGTTCCAAGAGGAGGGAAGAGCACTGCTGCGAGTAAACCACCAGTGCCGGACGCGTTGTATCCATCTTGATACCTGTTGGAACCGTCATTGATAGAGGTGGCTGACATTATGGCCACACCCAACATCTCGGTGAAAAGAAGCGGGATGATAAGACCAAGCCAGGTAGAGAAGAAAACTTTGGTTCGTCCCTGACGAACAGGCTGGTATACAGTGTAGTCGGCCGCATACGAGGTCCAGCCTGTCGCGAAGCCGTAAACGACGGATCCGAAAGAAAGAACGGAGCCTAGCTCTGATGTTCCAACACCCATGGGGATATTTTGGAAGTCGCCAGAATGGGCGAAGACGCCGAGGATGATCATGAAGATGATGAAGGTTGGGATCCAAGACCAGAATTCGTAGGCATGCACAACTTTGTAACCGAAAAGTGTCACCAAGAAAGTGCAGATGGCGATGATGATGATACCAGCGAAACCAGGCACGTCGTGGTTCACAGCATGGATGAGCTGCGCGCCGACTATGCTGTTGACGGATGACCAACCAATGCAGGCAAGGACGTTAAAGAAAGCAACTAGAAAGTGTGAGTCTCCGCTTTTAAAGCGACCCCATTAGAGAATGCAGCTGGAACGTACTAAGCTTGACTCCGTGCCAGCCAAACCAGAACCTTGAGAGCACCATCTGACGCAGGCCAAATCGAGGACCAAAGGTCGAGAAGTAGCATACTGGAAGAATGCCGATAAGGTTGAAGAATAAGACGACGAGGATCGCATCGACGAATCCCAGGAAGAATATGGACTTTCCGAGAAGACCAATTGCAAAAGACGAGACGACCATGTTGGCGGATAGCCACTATAGCTGGGGTCAGCATATGTCCGACGTAGCGCCAGATCCCAGGAAATAGTGTGGCGAATGTTGTAAAACATGGGACTGCCACAGCGAAAATTTCAACGTACCATAGTGCCGACATTCAGTAAAGAATCATCATGCCTCTCATTCTCCGGCACTCTCTCAATGCCTCGTTGTTCGATATTGAACTTCCCCGCCAATCGCTGCAGCTTGGCGTATGTGGTATCGCCGTATTCGAAGCTCTCGCCAGGCACTGCGCCGTCGTCGGCGACAGATGCGGGTCCTATAGGGGCCTTTTCCATATCATGGTCATACTCCTGGTAACCCATGATGGACGGTGGATTTCGGTAAGAGGCGCAAAGGGTTTTGTTTCGAACAATTGGTCGCGTGTTCGATCGCAGGAGAGATTCTAGGCCTCTCTTGGAGGAAGTTGTAGTTGAAGCTGAGCAGACTCGGTGCGGTGGTTGCTGGAGAGTTCATCAGGGTACCTCGGACGGAGCATTAATATAAGAAAAGAAGGTGTCGTGGGAGCATCGTGCTAGAGCGGGCTGGTCCATGGAGGGCGATAAGCCTAACTGGTTCTGTACAGGGTGTGGAGGGCGCTGTAAGGTGCAAATACCTTCTGGAGCGGGCGTCGGCGGCCAGTCAGGAGGGATAGAGAGATGCCGGGCTCACAAGATCGGCCGCTTGCTTCCACGCAGAGCTGGCAGCTTTCCGAGCTTGAGATACGCGTGCCCTTGCTGCTATGCGGGGCCCAGCCTTCCGGCGAGCTGCGATGGTCACGGCGGGCAGTTCACGGCGAAGTCCTGCTTCAACACCCCCAAACCGAGCCCAGGCATGCCCAAACTTGGCTCTCCCACCCCCCTCTCCCTTAGCAATCTCACGCATCTCGAACAACCCCAGACTACACAAACAGTATAGACAGGCACTAGCTAGGCTGCGAGGTATAAACGCGACGGGCGCATTTCTACCAAAAAGCATGGCGACGAAGCCGGGGAAAAACGTGAGCCATGGGATCTTCGAGCCTAAGCGGGTGCCCGTCATTGCGCAGGTCTCCCTCGTGCCGCTGTGGCGTGCAGTACCGACAGCTGCGATAAGGGTTATGAGCGCCCACCAATCATCGCTGAAGTCTGACGTTCGAGAATTTGTCCCTCCAAGACCGTCAAGCTCCCCAGCCTCGGCAGGTTGCCCAGAAGGAGCATGGCGGGTGAGGCTTGTGCAGCATGTAAGCTCTGACAAGAAGTTCTTCGCGGTGCTCCGAACGAGTCTCGTCGTAGTCCGTCATAGCCTGTAATGCCCTGTCAGCGTTTCGCCATCGCTTCGACATCTGTTTCAGGGCCGTGGAGATATCCATAGTATCCGCAGTATCAGCATCAGCATTGGCATCAGCATCAGCACCAGCATCAACATCCATAGTCCCCACAGCACTCGCGCACAGCATCCACAATGCCTTCTCATGCTACCTCGACGCTATCCATCCGACTTTATCAGGCTGCAGCTGCGGGCCAATCTGGAATCGCAAACCACACTTACTATCCAGCACATTAGCCTTACCAAGCAAAAAGCACCGAGAGAGACTTCAAATCAGCGACAGCCTTGAATTAGCCACCCCCCCAAATTCGGGACAAGCGAGAGAGGCGTGCGGTGCCGAAATCGTGATACTCGAATCCATTTGTAGACCTGCGGGATGCCTTGTACCCCGAGTCCCCCTAGCTCGGCGGACCCCGACACCAGCCAATGTCGATGCTGGACCGTTACTAAAAGGTAAGCCTCCCCACCTTGTCAAGAGCAGAATCGTACCACGAGGCGCTTTATAACCATCCCGACTATTTCAGAAAGCATGCACATGATGCATCGGACAAGGTCGACAATTGCCAATTTCCACCGACTACACGCTACCTGGCTATAACGTAGTAATCAATCGCCGCATCGCATCATCTCGCTTCTCCACGATGTTCAAAGATCACGATCGTGTTGCGATCTATCGAAGCCCGTATCGTGATCCGCAGTCTCGAAAACATATGCGCGTCACGGTGGTCCAGTCCTGGCGATCCAAGCCCAGCAAACCTCGTTGATGTAGCGCCGTCGAACAAGATAACGGCCAAGCAGACCGACAGTCTGGATGAACACTAAAAGGACCTTGGACCCGGAAACGACTGGCCGTTGGCGAGTCGTCGGTAGGTCCGGCTATGCAGCTTGCCTTAGGTTAGAATCGCTTTCTGTTCTGGAAGCTCCCGTCGAAGACGTCCAACGACACTTGACGTGGTAGGCCTGCCGATAGTGTTTTGATAGGCTGAATGCAAACAAGAAGTGCGACATTAAGTTATGGGGATTCTAGGCGGGTGGGGGCTTTGCTGTCCAATTATGGTTCCTGAAAGAATAGCGCGCCGATTATAATCCGGAAAAAGCAATGCTTCCGCATTTCATCAATTGATAAGGGAACTGGGAGACCATACAAAATCTCCATTCGCCCAAATCAGGAAATGTATCGCGTGGAGAAGGCAGATGGGCTGAATTGGGATTCTAGCCATGCTAGTGCCCACTCTTTATCCTTCGGCCATTTCAGACATTCGTATTTGGGGCTTTAGTATAGCGCAATGCCACTATATATCATTCAGATGAATTCAGGAGAGAATCGGCTTGGCCTTTCCTCGTTCCACCATCTTGATTTATCTAATCGATCTATGCGGACGGGATAAACCCCGCCCGCATGCATCTTTCATGCAGATTCCTTGTCTCCCACAGCCAGGAGCCAGGTTCTGTCCTGAGCTATCCAAGATAGTCCCCTACAAGGCTGGCTAAAGCCTCGCTAACAGACGGGAATAACTCTGGGTTCTTGGCATACCATATTAACTGTGTCTGAGGATCCCCTAGGATGTGCTCTACTTCTCGTTCTCCCCTTTATCCATATCTCGGTAAACCTATTATCATTGTCTTTTAGCACCTATGCCGAGAGCTGTATGTGGGAATGTCGACGGGAGCAAGGGAAAAAGGTATTTGCGTGAGCTTTGGGGGATAGCCTAGAATCATGACACGTAAATAACGAGTATATATTATATCTCCGTAGCTGGTGTACACACAATTGACCTACACTCCCACCAAACACTCTATTTTCGTCACTGGCTTCATGTTCTTAAAGCGATTCGCGGGTACCAGGTTTGCTTTCCACGAAGTTAGTCTACTACGGCAAACGTTCGAAGTCCAAGACCCACATTTCTTTTACTCGACTTCTGTATAAACAACCTCGTCCAGGTAGGCCGAGCTGGTTCAGCAGCGCTACCGGAAAGTAAAGCACTTCATCTGGTGCACCGAAACAATTCCCAGATACAGCTCCATGCGGGCTCGAGTCTCCAACCCTATCAATTCTCCTTCCGTCCCATGTCTTTCTGTGGTACCATCTCGTTCGTCGTTCGTACTTCATCTCATGTTGAGTTTTCGCTTCTGTCTTGTTCCATAAGCACTCGCGCATCGCATCGATCTTTCATCCTATGTTTAGTTATTTCTTCCTACGTCTGGTCCCACATAACTTTCGCAGTTCACAAGCAAGTCCATACCACGCCTCACGAAGCCGCCACACAAAAGGCTGAAGAATTTCATTTCGATTCCATCCGATCCTATCTTAGCACCCTATAGCATTCTCCCTCACCCCTCCTAAGCGCCCGTGGCACTCCCTCCGCTACGCCATCCCATTCCATCGCCATCGCCTCACAGTCCCCAAAGCCGCCCTCCCATATCCCCTTAAACCCCTTAAATCCTCCGCAAAAAAATAAAATAAAAAAATCCCGCAGCCCAGCCGTCTAGCAAAGCAAAACGAAAAACACGACAAAAGCAAAAAAAGGGAAAGCGGAAAAAAACCCAGGCCATTGGATCCGTGGTCATTCTGCCCGGGCCCGAATTCCGATACTACTAATACTACAACGTCAAGTCATCGCGTCGACAACCGTAGGCAGTCATCCAGCAATCAGCCCCACCGAGCCGGGGGCCGCAGGAAAAAGAGACAGAGATAGAGAGCGCGAGCGAGAGCACGCGCCGCGAGAGGAAAGGGAGGTTAGGAAAAAGAGATACGAGAAGAAAAAGCGAACGTTGGAAAAAATATGCTCAAGCGCAATAAAATAAGCAAATCAGATAAAGACAAGAAACGCCACCAGCTCCGTGCAAAAACCCCGCGACAGCAGCGAAACACGAAAAATTGGCCAAGTAAAAATGACAATAATGAAGCGGAGGATATTCTAAGGGGCGGCGGGATGGGAAATAAACCGCAATAGGACGTAGCTGAAGCGTCCAGGCCGATCCCACAAGGCGGAAAATATGGCGAAATATATATTCTGCGGCGAGGCTTGCGTCGCGATGGGAATGAGATATATGCTGGAGATGTTTCCTCCTCCTTACCCCGTCTCAGCGAGAGTGAGGCTAGAACTCGATCAGCGCTGTCTGCTCCACACGCAGCTCTCCAATCTCGATGCGTTCGACGCGTAGCACAAGCTCCTGTGCGTAAGTTAGTATAAACCGTCGGTAGACTAAGATATAGTTGTGTTTTTTGGATTCGCAGTCATACCTTCATTGCTCTAGCAGTCCTGAAAGCTAGTGGCGGCACCTTTTCCCTCGCTTCCTCCCTCACGTCGATCTCCAGTAAATTAAGCCGACATTCGTCTAGCAACTCCACCACTGGGATGGCGTGTTTCTTAAGAGCGGCGTCTCCTACCGTGTTTACGGCTTCGTGCGTCTTGTACGCCGTATCCTGTACGGTGCGCGAGATGTCCGCGATGTAGTCTGATATGGCCTGTTCGTCGGCCTGGCTTAAGGAGGCCGAAGTAGGAGCCGCGCGAATGATGTTCACGAGCGGTTGGATGCTGTGGACAAGGAGGGCGGTTTGATCGTCGAGGTAGTTCTTCAGTCCGGTTAATACAATACTTCTAATTTCATACTAAATTATCGACATATGAGAAATCACTAACCTTGAACTCAACGAGACCACTCTCCGTCTCTTCACTGATCCCATTTGTTAATCCAGGACCCTCGCTCCTCCGGCTAGCCCAACTACCGTCTAACCTTCTCGGAGAACCAGTGCTACTCCCATATCCCGCCGAGTCGACACTACCGCGACTCCTATGGCGGAGGTGGCCGGCGCCGTTGACTCCACTACTGCCATACGATCCATACGAGCTGTAGCCCGCACCCAGCGGCATCGGCCTATCGTCTTCCTCCTCTTCGCGCTCCAACTCATCCGCAGGCGTGGGTCGAATCTTGACCAGCTTGACCAGCTCCACAACGGCCGTTGTGAGATGGCTCGCAGCCGCATCGAGAAGGCTCACGGGCGACAAGCCCGCAGCCGAAGCGTGGTTCTTACTTGCTGTGATGAGGTTGTTCGCAGTGGCACTGACACGGGATTTCAGCTTCATCTGGTGCTTCTCCGGGCTGCTGCTGCCAGCGCCATCGTCATTCACGCTTCCGTTCATAGACTGGGCTGGTGAAAGCGGCCCGGGCGCGGCGGCGTCAATGTCCGACGTGATGTTCCGGATGCAGACGACCACATTCTTCATGCACTCCAGCACGGCTTGTGGTTCAGATTTGCGCGCTACCTGGAGCAGCTCGTCGATGCTGAGTTGGAATTTCGTGACATGCACGTCCTTAACCAATCCATCCGGAGTGGCGAAGGCTGCGTCACGGGTATAGTTTGAGGCGTCAGGAGACTGCATCGCTAGCCCCATGGATGAGGCACGAAGCGTGCGGAGTTGCGTTTTCGTGCGCGCGTAGCGGGATTTCCATTCCTTGAGCTCAGCTTCGAGGGATGACACCTGGTTGGAAAGGCGCTCTTCTTTCTCCAATGCATGATCACTCCGTGAAGATAATGCTCGCATCTCTTGTAAAAACTGAGATGCCTCCCTTCGCACTTCTTCTGTGACGTGCTGCTGCTCCCCGAATTCTCTCTCCAAATCTTCGTACCGCCGACGCCATTCTCCATCATCGCTATTCTGGCTCTGTTGCTGGCGGGAATCCGAGAGCTCGGAGATCTGCGCACGCAAGTCTTGTTCCATAGCTGAATTATCAGTGCGTAATTTATCAAGCTCAGAGCGCAGAGAGGTATTGAGGTTTTGAGCCTCGGAAACTTTACGTTCCAGGCTGTAGCGTAATTCATCCCATTCGGCACGCTCAGAGGAAGAAGACTGTCGAAGACTTAGTATAGCATAGCACAGGGGAGTCAAAGGGTTGGCTGACGCTATCTTTATCCTTTCCAGCTGCCTGAAGGGCTTCAACCTCGGCGTCTTTCTCCTGTAGCTTGCCTTCTAACATATCCACTCTTTCTTGCAGTTGCGTCACCTGCGTCTGCAGTTCGACAACTAGTTTATCCTGCTGTACTACTGTTAGCTCTAAAACAATGCCAGATTATAATGAGAATCCATACCCCCTGGCCATTCATGCTTCTAATGCTCTTCAAACTCTTGTTTGTCTGTCGCCTGCTCTGCCTCCTCGCTGCACCCTCCAAATCGAAAGCGTCTTCCTGATCGTCATCATCGTCATCCACCCCGCTCTGATCATCGTCATCCTCCACCATTGTGCTCTTGTTTGGTATTATGGTATTGCTTTGAAAAGTCTTTGGAAGTGGCCGACCGTATTCATTGTTTTGACTTTGCTGAGATCCAGGCCTTGGGACTCCCAAGCCAGGGCCGCCAGGACCCCCGGAACCCCCAGGCCCGGGTGGGCCATTGCGAAATGGTGGTCCGCCTCGAGGGGGAGGAGGACCTCGGAAACCTGGAGGAGGACCGCTATTCATGCTATTCGGTGTGCCAGCGCGGCTCGGAGGCCCGCGATTACTGCTTCTGCTCGCAATACTTCCGACGGGACTCCCTATCCGCTCTATCTCCGCGCCAGTAAATCGAGGAAACCGTCGCTCCAATTCATAGAAGACGTCGGTTGCGAGCTGACGGAAGCGTTCAAGGGGCAGTGTTGAAAGCTTCTGTCTAGCTTGGTTGCGTTTGGGATGAAAGGTATTTTTTGCAAGTAAATATTTCGGCGTGTTGTTTCCTGTAGCTCCTGGGCCGCCTAGCTTGCGCTCCTGTTCCCTTCGTATCGACTCATCATAGACATCTGTACTAAGCTCCTGAAACTGTACCGCGGAAAGTCGCGTGAGTTTGTCCTTTGCCCGACTAGGCCTTGGATTGCCTTTTTCATCTCGTAGATACGGAGCCAGATAGCTTTTCAGCACGGTATAGTGTTCTGACAGCGTCTCCTCTAACATCAACGCCGAGCGACTATTCACGCTGCCTTCCGTCATACTCGACGCATAGAGTCCCGTCCCGTCACTCGACCGCCCCACGGAACTGGGAGGCGAAGGATTCCCATTGCTGTTTGTTCTCCGGCTCATCCCATTGAGCATCCCACCATCCGTTGTACTTGTGCTGGTATGAACCGAGGTGGGAGGAGTCACGCCTCGATTGTTCGGCGCTGCAGCGGAGTACGGGTTGTCGCTACCGTTGATGTTCTGATATCGAGTTATGGGAGACCAGTCATTGCTATCTGTCGAGACCGGCGAGAGGGTTCCATTGCGTCCATTCATGATGGTTTCGGATTGGAGGGACAAGCGGCTAAAAAGCAAGGAATGCAGTAAGCACGAGATCCTCAGTGGATGAGCAACCAAGCAAGACCGGGATCAACGTCGATTTTAGGGGCACTAATGACTATACGGCGTGGGAGTGGCGTTCTCTCAGTTACAAACGTGAAACGGTATTCGCAGGTTCCTAGGTAAAGACGGTGGGTTCAGTGGCTTGCCCCCGGTCTGGCTCCCGAGCCGTCGTCAAAAGGACCGAGTGGACGAAAGAAAAAAAATTGGGCGCGAACAAAGAAGGAGCGTGGGGATAGCAAGAATGCAGGCTCTAGTCAAAGAGCGCAGTAGAAGGAGCGTGAGGGGATCGAAGCAGTAAAGAAGTAGGGCAGAAGAAGGGGTGCTGAGTGTCGGTCTGCAAAAGATGCAGATGGACGAGGTCTCAAGGTCCGCTATCCCCTTTCGCAGCAGACTTGGCGCTAACGCGGTCAACGGCGGTAAACGACGCCCAAGGGGGAACGAATTGCGCGCGACGCAGGTGACAGCCTCAGCTTATATAGAGCGAGCCATGGGGCCATTACTGTCTGCAATAGCTGGTTTTGCTATACCTCAATACTGGCCCTTGGCTGTTTGGCCGAGGGTGCGGAGCTGGGGATGAGATTGCTAAAGACCGCCTGGAAATTGCACAGAGCCTGCAAATCCCTGCCCGCGCCCCCCCCCCAGGGATCAGCGGCTTTAGGATCAGAGCGGGATCAAGATGGATCTTCGTGGATATTATGGGCATCATGGGGATCATGGACCTCACGGACATCATGGACATCGCGAGCATCACGGACGTCGGCCTCGGGTCAATCAAGCTGTTTTGAAGGTTAGGGGGTATCTAAACACTAAAATTGCAATACTGCACGTGTACATATATCCAATCAATCATCGCAAAATTCCGTGGCAGAAAATGTCAAGACAATGCGGTGACCACGTGCCAGTAGACTCCCATGCTCTCATCCAATAACACCGCTCAAGGCCCATAGCACTTCCCATCACTCTGCTTCGCCCCTCCTTCATCGAGCTCGCTTTATTTTGTTCGGTGGCTTGGTCTTGCAGTCTGGGCATAACCAATCACCAACCGGCTCTTCTTTAATCCCTACACAATCCCAATGGAACCACTGATACTTGCAGTCCTCGTTGTCGCAGGCAACCATATCGCCATAACTGACGCTCTGACAAAAGCAGTACTTGGTGTCATCGCCTTCATCATCTTCCTGATCTGCCGCGCCGTCGTTGCCCGTCCCGGACATGGTCTCATCTTCAGATCCGCCGTCAGTCCCTATGCTCTCGTCATCTGCCGTCGTGGACGGCGAGGCCCTTGAGCCACCGTGCAAACGTCGGCGAGACTTCTTTGACAAGCTGACTTTGTTACCAATCTGCTTGCGCAGGGACTGGGGAGGTATTGCTTTCTTGGTGGTAGTAGTAGTGGTTTTCTTTACCGGCCTCGGGCCTGCACTTCCCGCCCGGCTTCCAGGAGTTGAAGGCTTAGGCGTGCCAGGACCTAGAGAGGATTGACGAGCCAGAGCTGAGGAAGCCGATGGAAGAGTGCCTAGCGTTGCAGTAATGCGACGACGCTTGGTGTCGCTCCCAACCGACATTTCACGCTCTTGCCGTGCGCTTGGCTGTATATTGTTAGCGGATTGCGCATTCGCAAGGCGTTGCTGATTGAGCAGTGCCTGTGTCTGCATATTCTGTAGCGAAGAGGGGTTTATCCTTCCAGCCGCAGAGGTGGCCGTGACGATACGAGCAGCAATAGAAGCATTAGCGATGCTGGTCCCCCCACCAGCATTTCCGGAAAGAGGATGAAGCGGCGTGTTCGTCCCAGTGTTGGTAGATGATGAAGGGGGGACCATATTCCCTGGAGATTCTCGCAATAGGGAGGGTAGTTGAGGATCCATAGGGATAGATCCATCGTTCTGCAAGTCGCGCATTTTTATGTCTAATCGCTTGACATATCGATCGAGCTAGAAATTATATTAGCGAACCGCTACAGAGCTCAAAGATAGATGGTTGTAACGCACTAACGCAGCAGCTTTCTCGCTGAGACCAATTTTCTCCTCCTGCAATATCTGTGCTTTGTCGTAATTTTGAGAGATGATCTTGGAATACGACTCCTCTTTTGGATTTTGAACCAAGCTGCCATTCAGCTTGATGAATTTTTGCAAGCTAGCATCGCGTGCATTGATGATACTTCGGCATTCTTGGATTTGCTGATCCTTTGCCTGCATCTCTTCGTAGAGATGGGATATCTCCGCAGGAAGGTTTGCCACTAACTCCAAAGTCATTGACTGCAACTACTAGAAACTAGGATTACCCACCATCGTGGACGAACTGCTCAAGCACCGATGCTGGGTCTTCGGCGATGGCCATGGTGGCGTAGACGCAACGACGAATGTCGCGAAATCACGACAAGCAGAGGCGATGTACGATGCAAGACGCACGAAAAATCACTAAACAAGCAAGGATAATTTCTTCTGCGATGAAAGCTTGATGAAATGAGTTGCTTGAAGTGAACGAAATGAGGTGGCGACTGCTGGTGAAGCCTTTTGTTACGGAAACAACCACAAGTGAATGAAGACTTGTATCGCCTGAACAAGGCCTGCCTATTCTACTTTTCCTCTTGTTTTTTTTTTCAAGTAAACTTCGTGATCCGTAGACTCGGAGGCTCTTTGATGTTACAACCTCAGGGCGACTACAGATTCAAGAGCTCGAAGTCTGACATCGCCCTTGACAAATCACGTGGCTTCGTCAAAATGCGCGATACCGAGATGGGCGAAATCGACCACGCCTCCGAGCCTTCATCCTCATCCCCATCGTCTAGTCAAGGCAGCGAATACATTGACAAATATATCGATAGGAAATCTCGTAAGGCATCCAAGAGTGTTAGAAAAGAAAACAAGGAAGAACACAAGAAGGCTCGTAAGATCCAGGAGAGGTCAGAACAGGCCAAGCTTGGCAACTCAATTCTTCAGGACAGACATAGCCATCTCATAAGCCCCAATAGTGTCTCACAGAAGGATTATTTATTAGATAGGTCAGAGGCTGGGCCTCTAAGAACCAATACTAGGGATTCAGAAGGGCCTACGGTATCTTCTATCTTCAACGAACCGGCCTTTCCTCCTCGGCTCTGGAGTTCTCCAGACACCCAGAGCCCAAGTACTCTTATAGCCAGACCCGTAAACTCCGGTAGATCTCTAGGTCACGATATTTTCAGGGAATCATCTCCTCCTACGCTACGCTATAGCCTAGGCAGAAGCAGTTTTAGCAACACATCTTTACGATCGAGAAGTCATACAGGAGCTTCCACATCGTCTGGAAACCAAGCAGTTGCTCGGAAGTATTCTTGGAGTGAAATAAAGAGTTGGCAATCCCAAGGTGCTCCCGGCCCGTTTATCGTCCCCAAGAAACGCGGAAAGACGGGGAAGGCTACCATGAGAGTTAATGCTACAGGACCGTCAAATGGCTCTGCAAATAAAATAGTTGAAGAATGGATGTCCCCGGAGAGTTATGTGGAAGATTATCAAGCTTTCAAGCTGCTTAGTCCCCAAGAAAAAGAATCAATAATCAGTAAAGAGGCGGATGTGTATGGCATTGAGAAACCCCAAGGGTACAGCGTCTCATTCCACTACAATCCTCTTGTAGAATATCACCATTTTGGAAGCTCTCACCCTATGAAACCGTGGCGGTTAACTCTGACTAAGCAGCTGATACTGGCTTACGGTCTCGAATACGCCATGGAGCTTCATGAACCAAGATCAGCCAGTTTTGAGGAGCTAGCAATTTTTCACGATCGAGAATATCTCGACTTTCTAAAACAGTACGTTCGAAATCGTCCTCGTTAGATTTGACTGTGTCACTTTAAGTCAGTGCAAGACTAACATCATCCGCACAGCATAACACCACAAAACATGGATCCTGAAAAGGAAGAGTATCTCAACTTTGGCTTTGGCGGTGAATCTAACGATTGCCCTGTATTTGACGGTCTCTGGGACTATGTATCTCTCTATAGTGGTGCTTCTTTGCATGCCGCCAACAGCCTACTCAACGGACAGTCTGACATTGCCATCAATTGGTCCGGCGGCCTTCATCATGCCAAAAAGAATGCTGCATCCGGCTTCTGCTACGTCAATGACATAGTCCTAGCCATCCAGCACCTTCTTACCCAAAACCAGCGCGTTTTATATATCGACATTGACGTGCACCACGGTGACGGCGTAGAGCAAGCCTTTGAATCCACCGACCGCGTCATGACACTCTCTTATCATAAGTATGGTATGGATAGAAATAACTACCCTTTTTTCCCCGGGACAGGCAACATCAATGAAATGGGGCCAACAGATCCGTCCAACCGAGGCAAGGGCCACTCTCTCAACATCCCTCTTGACGACGGTATTGATGATGATCAATACACGTGGATCTTCAAAACCGTCACTGGAGCCGTTGTGGCAAAGTACAATCCTAATGCCATTGTTCTACAGTGTGGAGCTGACTCACTGGGCGGTGATCGTCTGGGCAAATTCAACCTTAACATCAAAGCACACGGGTTCTGCGTCGAGTTCATTAAAAGCTTCAACCGACCTTTACTCCTAATTGGTGGAGGCGGCTACACACCGAGGAATGTTGCAAGAACATGGTGTCATGAAACGGCAGTTTGCGTTGATGCGCAGCTACACAATCATCTCCCCACGCATCTACCTTACCTGCAAGCCTTCCAGGGTGAGGAGAATGGCGGCGGTGTTCTATATCCAGACCTCCACAATACGAAACGTCATGAGAATGCCAATACACGGCAGAAACTCGACAACATTGTCAAGCAAGCACTTGAGAATTTGAGATATCTTGATGGCGCGCCGAGTGTAGTTATTAACCAGAGAGGTCTTACGGAGGAGCAGATTATGCGCGTTAGGGAGAAGGTGGAGAGGGAGCTAAAAGAAGAGGCAGAGGATCGGGAGAGGGCTGATGCCGAGACGGTGAGAAGGAGACGAGAGAGGAACACAGGCGGAAGGGGCGAGCATCGCTATCGGCCGTAAATTAGAGCCTTTTTCAGCACGGAGTGGCTATGGTCAGGATATAAAAGCGTTGGCGTTTGGTGTTCAGTACGAGCCACCGATACCCAAGCATGCGAGGTGAGGGGGTGATATACTGGAGATCATCCATTGTGCATGCGCTGCGCAGCTCCTCTTACCATATTTATCATTCGACTGCTTAACCATATGCACATTGCCCGTATCTCGGCTCTGCGAAATAGATAAGATGTTATGCGCGGATCATAAACGTATATACAGAAAGGCGGCAGCCGCCTTAGGCGGATCGTAAGGTGTTTGTTGGTTCTCCGCCCTAGTTAACCAGTCCTATTAAATAAGGAAAGGAGCGCTGCTTAGCATATGAGATATGGCCTTCGGTCGCCTTTCTCATCACAAAAATCTCATCGCACATCCTGTTTTGTGCATAGCCATCTAATCCTGCTGGCAGAAAAGTTGTGACACCAAGGCCACTCTCTAGTCAACAGTGATGCTGTTTCATGTTCAACTCAGTCGTGATGCGGTGCTCCTTAGGATTCACACACTGTGTCACTTACTACAATGAAAGCTTCAGACCGAACGCCTCTCGCCAACCGCGGCACACCACGCAGCTAAGCAATCACGCAATGTACGTGGGCCAGCCAAAATGGCTATTTTAATATTAAAAATGAAGAACTAGTTGCCTGAATTTACTTTTCTCATGGAGAGTATTACCGTAAAGAACTACTTGGCAAGAAAACTCGTCAGGTTCCTTCGTGGCGGTTCTGCAACCGACCGATCGAAATTAGGTAAGAAGGTAATACCTGTATTAGCACTCTCGGGCCGGGCCTAGTTGCTCCACACTCCCTGGAGGGTCGGTATTACTCCCACGTTGTCCAGCCTACGGACCAATACACAAACCCAGCAACTATAGCTGACTGCGTGGCTCACCGGAACAGCGTCTCGAGCGGTTCTCATGCCACCCTGCCTGCGCAGCGCAAGAGTGATTGGACATCGTAGGTTGCACGTGCAGAACCAAAATCTCCTAAAAATAAAACGCGGGCGGAAAGCGCGACTCAGCCTTCTCCGTTTCAACCCCGGCATCATGTCTGTGGGGGCCAAATAGCCAAACGAAAAGTCTAGTAATGACACATCCACCTTCTTCCATCACACACCGAACTGCCATGTTATTATTGGAGAGGATACCATACTCACTTCAGTAGCTGTGAGGCTCAGCTTTCCTTCGTCTAGTCCCCTCGTAAATTGTAAATAGCTTTAAGTAGCTGAGACAATTCTACAGATCCCTCAGTATGTTTAACCCTGAGTAACCCCAGTTGCTCATCAAAAGCCAGCACATATTAATCGCCAAATAGCGCAAAAAAAAGATGTGCTTCTTAATTCTTTGATTCTACGGCACCATCTCGCACAGTTAAAGGGTGTTTGAACTAAAATTTAAACACCCATGGCCAACACATCTATGCTTGCGCAGTCTGGCTGGAGGAACGGATCCCTTTTTTCGCAGCCGACCTGGAATGGATTTGCGGTTTACCCTGGAAACGATCAAGATCAACATGTCAACTTGACCATTTTCGCCGATAATTTGGCTTCTCTTTCATTCAACGCAACCGACCCTGCAATATCATACGGACTGCCTATCGCCGCTTCACTATTTGACTCTACCGTCCTCCGCCAACGAATCATGTGCATTGATCCACTCAGCGGTCAGTATGACGTCCTTGCACGGGGCTTGTATTACCTGTTGCTGGTTGTTTCTTTCTTCTTCCGTCGCCACAGTTGGTTAGGGCCAGCAGCGCTTGGAACAGCAATGGTGTACGCGGCGACATCAGCTGTTCATCTCTTCGCCTTGGTTACGCAATTCAGATTCGGGGACCCAGTTGGCTTCGTTCCCCCATACGGGAACAAAGATAACTCACAGGCATATGGGGATGTTGATCTATTTGGAATTACACCAATCCTCGCAGCAGGTGGAGTTATGCTGGCACCTATCCTCAACTGGTCAAGTTCAATCCGCAGACATGAGAATCAAGCCGTTATTGTGTACTGGGGCATCCTTATATTCGCTGCTTTAACAACTGCAGTCGTCTACCAAGCCCGCTGGTTCTGGGGTGACTGGGATTTCAACTTTCTGCCTTCATTTGCCTCTTGCCCAAATAACATATCCTCAGACTGTGTTTCCATTATTCTTCATGGCAATTTGGACTTCGAGTCCTACAGCCGTTGCCAATGCACAGATTTTTGTGGAATTCTGAGCCCATCAACGCCATTACGAAGTTCTACAAACATGGTGGCTGTCCTTGGACGACATTTTGCCGAAAAGGGCGTCAACAAACAAGGGTTTCTAAATTTACTGAGTGCTAACTTTCTTGCTTTGGCTTTTATTATCCTTCACGGCACTGTGGGAATCTTAACTTGCCGCTCGAGTCAGGCAGGCGTACGGAACTTTGTCTTTCGCTGCCTTAATAAAGGAGCAACAGGATCACGAAAGACCTTTCTCCGGAAACTACAGACCTTTTTTGCGAAGCTGGTCGCGGCAAACTTCTATATTTTTGCCACATTTGGAGCATTCTTATGCCCCATAGTATTCGTGGGCACTATCGTAGTTAACGAGCTGCTCGTTAACATTTTTCCAGTGAGCGAACACAGCGATGCCGTCGGAGCTTGGAGCAGCTGGGTAGCCGCTACTTTTGTATTGCTTGCTGGCGTCATTTCTCGATACCATGACGCGATGATGGCATCACTTGCAGCTGGTTCGAAAGCAATTGGTCGCCTGTTTGGATTTGGCAAACGAGAACAAAATCCGTGGCCATCGGCAAGCCCGCGGAAACCATTCCGTCGTCACATCAACCCATTCCTTCAGCATGCGTTTAGTCTCGAGCTGCATATCTGGAATACTATTCGCTTTGGGGCGTGGTCAGCCAAAGCAGGGTTCACAGGGTTCCGCGAATGGTGGAAAGACGCCGAGAAACTGTCTGAGCTACGTTCTAAGGAGCTTGATGCTCTATGGATAAACATTCCTGGGAGGCCAGTGTGCCAGTGTGGCATTTGCCAACTGGATACCCAATATAAAGGAGACCGTTTAACAAGAGACCAAGACCCAAGTATCAATGCAGATTATCGACCTGTGCCCTCACGAATGCTCACAGATGAGTTTCCCCTCATTCATCATTCTCCAGTTTTTACCAGAACCACTTCGGACCAGAGATATTCCTCTGACCCATACGATCAAACACCTCGACTTCATGCAATTCCGCTTGAAGAAATCAACAGGCCTTTAATGCCTACGCGGCAAAACCATGGGTCTCAACCGCAGGTTGGCTTTTCAACCTACGATGGGTTATCTAGCGGAATGCCACAGGGGATAATTCGATAGCGGGATACAGTCGGCTCAATGTATGTCTTTCACCAGTATGTAATTTTAAACTAGTGCACGCGCCAAGTCCAGGAGATACGAACATCAATACTCCAAAAACCCGCCACTCATAGATCTACAATGTATTTCGCAAAGAGATATCGAATCAAGACAGGCCTTGATGAACCTCAACATGGCTTATTAGCTTATCCCTTGGGTATTGTTGTTGTTTTTGGAATTAGCATTATATTAGCAGATGGCTCCTTCGCATACACTTTTTGTTCTTTTATAGTCTGGAAGTTTTATACGGCGAAGTAAAGGCTGTCCGTGGGCTCAAGTTTGGATACTCCTTGTTAGTTGGAACATATACCCATACGTCGTAAGACATCGACTCAATTTTCAATATCTTCCTATTACCCCATGTACGGCTTCAGATACTCAAGAGTATTACAGCAGGCATATACGGTCTCAAAAAGCACTAGGTGCTTGCCCAAAAAATTCATTGCCTAGTAACAACGAATCAAGTTGGGCCTGGTGCATCCACATTGAGAAACGCCGTATTAAATAGATCTAATCGTCCATTACTGCCACTGTTTTTGTGAACGGCGCGCTTCAATTTCATCTTTTATTTGTAGATGGAATCAAATCCAGCAATCTCTTACATCAAGCACCCTTTACGCCATAGGTTGCAGTCCTCCAAAAGTTTAGACGGTAAGCCGGCAGTTCCGAGCAGAGAACGATTGGTCAAAGAACAAGGCAGACACGCCGGTGAGCACCCTGGTAGAAGCCAGACAAAAATATGCAGGAACCGTCGTCCACCCTCGGATCTGGGGAGAGGTGGGAAAGTCGCGCTCAAAGGAAGCTGTGTATCCCAGCACAAAGCGGAGCCCTTTTTGGGGACGGGTTCGGAACTACACCCGATCTAGAGCGACGCTGAAACTCTTCCACCGACAACAGCGCCTGCACGCACCCAACTAACACGCCTAATAAGTCCAAGCTTCAGTACTTAGCACGCACATAGTCCTTCCAATCGCTTTCACAGCATAAAGCCACCATCATTGTGACTTTTAGGCGCTCATCCAATACTCTCCTCAGGCTGGCCACCTAGTCTTCCACAGGCAACGCAGCCGGCTTGTACAAAGCAAACCCAGGTGGCTAAACCACTCGGCCGAGAACAAAGAGTCACAGCTGCAATCCTAACTCAGCCGCGTCATTTACATTTTTCCTCCCCTAACCGTCAGCCAGTCACACGTCTTCGAGGCGGGGGCTCCATTGGAGCATGCCGATGGTGTGTGTGAGTGTGAGTGTGTGTGAGTGCGTGTGTGGAAGGATTCTGGGCCAGCCCAGGGTACCAATTCTTAATAACGCACTCAAGCTTCGTAAGCAAGGTTTCTGCCTTGCGAACCAGACTCTGTTATCAGATCAGATGGTGGAGATGGCACAGCAGCCATGACGATGTCGGCGTTTTTCCTTACCGACTTCCCTGGTCAGGGCTTCGTACATTACAAACCGCAATAATAGTACTTATACGCTCTCAGAATCACCCTTCAAGCACTTTGCACACACCAAATCGATGCATTGATGCAATGACTCATCCTAGCTGAATGTCTTAATAAGATTGTTATGCGCCAAAGCGTAAGTGGCACGAGTGGCACATCCTAGCAAAACGAACCCAAGCATCTAAACTAAGAAATCGGAGGTTGATCTTCCCTTCCCACCGATGCCCCGGTATAATGCAAGGATCATCTCACGCCTTTAAATCCCCACTAGTCCACTCCGCCTGGCATCCTGCGGTTTACGTTTGACCACCTATTCCTCACCATGACGGACGAACAGTCCCTCTCAATATTGCGGGCGTCTACTGGCAACGATCGCGTTCAAAAATCCAGCAGCTCGTCCGTCACACATAGCAACAGCTCAAGTGGCGCCAATCCCCGTTCATGCGTCACATGCAGGAAGCGCAAAGTTAAATGTGATAAGAAACAGCCCTGTAGCAATTGCGCCAAGGCAAAGATAGAATGCATATTCCCAAATCCTGGCCGCGCGCCTAGAAAAACAAGAAAGCCCCCCGATGGAGAATTGATGGAGAGGTTGAAGAGATTGGAAGGAGTGGTACAAACCCTGAATGCACAGGTTGAGGAAGAACAACAGACGCATAGTGATGAGGGACAAAGATCGCGACAAGGCTCTCATGTCAATGGAGACAGCAAATGCCCTCGAGAGATGGACTCCCCTACTGTTGCAGTAGACAATACCGTCGACGGGCTTGAATCTAGGTTTGGAAGACTAGTAGTCGACGAAGGTAGGAGCAGATACATCAACAATAGCTTTTGGGCAAGTCTCAACAATGAGGTATACCTGCGTTTACATGAGTGCATTAGGGTTTCGTTAACTTACTGTTGCAGGTGGAAGATCTTAAAAGCATCCTTATTGACCCTTCCGAGGATGAGGCCGAGTCAGATTCCTCTCCGGCAACGTCACATTCGTACACAAGCCACCAAAGCTTTATATTTGGATACAGCTCGACGAGCGTCGATATGTTCTCCCTGCATCCACCTGCAGATCAAATACCAGTACATTGGTCATTATTCAAAGAAAATGTCGATCCACTTTGTAAAGTTCTCCACGTACCAACTATAGAACCCAAAGTGCTTGAAGCTGCGAATCATCTAGACAAAATTCCTAAAGGTCTAGAGTGTCTAATGTTTTCTATTTACTACGGCGCCATAACAAGCCTACTACCCCAAGAATGCCTCGAAAAATTCGGGAAAGACAGGGCAGGCCTCCTTACTAAATACCGCTTCGCATTAGAACAATCTCTTTCCCGAGCAAATTTTCTGTACTGCGACGAAACTATCATATTGCAGGCGTTCGTTATATTTCTTATCCTCCTCCGCCGAAATGACGATGCCCGCGTGATCTGGACTCTGACGGGACTCGTAGTGCGCATTGCGCAGACTTTGGGTATTCACCGTGATGGTAGCCATTTTAACCTGTCTCCTTTCGAAACCGAGATACGGCGACGGTTGTGGTGGCAAGTGTGTATCTTGGATGCACGGGCATCAGAAGACCATGGGTGTGACCCAACAATCGTTGAAGCCCAATTCGATACTCAGATGCCTCTCAACGTAAATGACGTCGACTTGGACCCAGATATGAAGGATTTCCCCGAGAGTCGGATCGGTTTCACAGAAATGACGTTTTGTATTATCCGATTTGAGGTCGCCAATATTTTCCGCCGAATCCTTTACATACCACCGGGCCCTAACCGATGCACTGTGTATTTTGCAGGTCTCAGCATCCCGGAAAAGGAAAAATGGATTAGCGACTGTCATCAGCGACTGGAGGAAAAGTACTTGAAGAACTGCGACATGTCAGTGCCTCTTTATTGGGTGACAGCAACTATCTCTAGACTGGTCATGTCGAAAATGTGGCTAGTTGTCTATCACCCACACCAGAGACGTGATGGAGGTGAGTATCACCATGATATAAAGCCCAAACGCCCAATTGACACATCTTCAGGTGCTAGCCTACCCCAAGAAACGAAAGACAAGCTATTCATCACATCCTTAGAGAACATCGAATATTCCATCTTGTTGGAAACAGAGGCCCGGACGATGAAATGGGGCTGGCTTTTTAGGACATACGTGCAATGGCATGCCATAGCATTCTTACTGTCAGAACTTTGTGTTCGTACCAAAGGCGAGGCGGTTGAAAGAGCCTGGCGAGCGCTTGAAGCAACCGCCGGGAGGTGGTGGTACCCGCTCAACGAAAGCGCTAGCAGAAGATATCGCCAGGGCTGTTTGTGGAGACCACTGCGGAAACTAATGGCAAAGGCAAGAGCAGCCAGGGAGCGAGAGCTAGCGCTCGAACGCGCAGCAGCGACGCTTAAATCCCAGACAATGTCCTACTCGGACATTGGTTCGGTGTTTGATGCTTTGCCGCCAACGACGCAACAACAACAACAACCATATGAGCAGCTTGATGCGATGCTCCACCCTACAGCCCCAAGGCTAGGTGAGGTTCCTTCTTCATCCCCACCGAGTATTTCGATGGGGCAGACAAGTCATAGCCCAAGAAATGTTGTAGCCCAAAACTTCAACGATCTTACAGATATGGGCATTGACTGGCTGATGGGCGATCTGTCTAAGATGGGCCCATTAGGAGAAGAAATCTCCACAGGTGTGATGGACGGACTGGGGCAGGGTCTGGGTTCATCAACGCCCCAAAACTCGGACCTAAGCCCAAAATCTCCAGTCCTTGGTGAAGAGAGTCTCGACTGGGAAAACTGGGACGATATGGTAAGAGAATACGGAATGGACGTAGATACGGATCCCGTTATCCCAAGCCAGATGAATATCAATGGTGCGGGCATCATGGGGTTACCGACGTGGTTTTGATGGAAACAGTCACCAAATATTTCTAATATCGACATGATTGAACAACGACAGGCGTTAACGTAACGTGGGATGATTCTGCATCTAACAATCGGGAGTGCGGCGTGATGGAAAACGCAGGCTACCAAAGTAGGATGCCGGCGATGAATTACGGTGTACTTCAATCTATACCCCTCTCTAGTACTCCAAATGAAGAAAACAAAAGTCTTGTCAAGCGTTAGCATCTTACCCTTTCGTCGTCTTGGGTAACTTCAAATCATCCGGAATAAGATGCAGCTTACTCCTAAAGAAGCGTTACTTCGGCTAACACGTGGATGCACGCGTGACAGGTCGGAAAGAATTTCCTTCCTTGGATAACGTTCCGCCCTTGCAACTCTATCCACATCTTCCCCACCACGGCTCAGTAGACGGGAAATTATTCCCTTCATATTTCCCCTCGGGCAGTGATACCATACATAAGGCACGTCTTCCTCCCATCCTTGCTCTTATCTTTTTCCTACGCCTGAATGACCTTGTAAATACTTGGTGCCCATTTGTATGTCCCTTTACTCTCGGTGATCTCGGAGATAATTGGCCTTTGATCTGTCCAGCTCCCTCTTCTCTTTGCCGTTTTGCCCTCTATAAGAGCGTTTCTCGATCATCATGCCGAAACCGATTGTCTTACATCTTGGCGACGATATCAAATGGAACCATGAACTGTACACACAATTGCAAGAAAAGTTCACCATCAAGCGCAGCTACAGCATGAATAGATCCGACTTCATGCAAGCACTGAAGACCAAGCAATTTGGTGACTTCGTTGCCATGTACAGGCCTTTTTGGAACACTGGGGGAGAAATGGGCAATTGGGACGATGAGCTTATGTATGCACCTCTGCCATTCTCTCCGTTGCCACCATTCTCGTACTAAATTTACTTGCAGATCGCTTCTCCCAAAGTCTTGTAAAATCTATGCCAGTGCCGGTGCTGGATTTGATTGGGTGGATACTAAAAGGATGGCCGAGCAAGGTAGGCCGTTGTTAAGCTTGAACAGTCGCTTTTCCCTAGTACCCTCCACCTACGAAGCTAAAACTCTAAATATATATTGCGCTCTTTTTTACTAGGCCCGTCTATAGTCTGCGCGGTGTCTCTCATTCTCCTTGTCCACATTCCGCGTTCTGGCAGCTCCTCAGCTACATGCATCTGACGAGGCTTGAACAGGGATCATATATTGCAATGCAGCCGCCGCTTGCACCGAGTCCGTTGCAGATGCAGCGATCTGGCTTATCCTCTCAACTTTCCGCAATTTCTCCTGGTCTGCGATAGCAGCACGCTCCCTGGACGTAGAAAAATTTAAGGATGCTAGCCAAAATATCGCGGCTGTCACTCACAATCCCAACGGCTTCTCCCTCGGAATCATCGGACTTGGCAAAATTGGCTATAGAATCGCACAGAAAGCGCACGCTTCGTTTGAAATGAGGATCCTCTACAACGACATCCGGCGAATGCCGGCCGAGATCGAGAAAAGCATCGATGCTAAGTTCTACGCGAAGTTGGATGATATGCTAGTGGATGCAGACTGTGTTCTCGTAGCTACTCCATTCGCTGGCGATAAGGTTATGGATGCGCCTCATTTCGCAATAATGAAGCGTGGATCCCGCCTAGTCAACATCGCTCGCGGGAAACTCATTGACGAGGAAGCCTTGGTAGCCGCCTTAGAAAGTGGACACCTCACATCCGCTGGCCTGGATGTGCACTATAACGAACCAGCTGTTAATCAAAAGCTTGCCAAAATGAAGAATGTGGAGTTGCTTTCCCATACCGCGGGAGCTTCTATCGAGTCGCATATTGGGTTTGAAAGGCTAGGGATTGAAAATATTTTAAGCTTCTTTTCCACGGGGAAGGCCGTCACTGCGGTCAATCTACATTGGCTTAAAAGTAGTTCTAATCTGTAAAATGGTTTTCATGAAATTTACGGAGGCGACTTGTTTTGGGAAGTATTCATATCATCCAGCGCAGTTAAAATTAAGCAGATTTATATTATTTGATGCCTGGGGCACCAGTATCTATTCTGGGTATTTTGAATTAAGAAATGGAGTAGCTAAAGCTCGCATCTTATTCTCCCGTGAAGCAAGGTTTTCTCAAAGCCCCTCATCTTGCCACATTCCGGTACGATCGTCTCACAACGGCGAACAGGACTGGCTGGTCCTGAAATGAGCCATTAACTTAAGCGAACAAACAGAATGGCGTTTCACAGGTGTCACAATCCTCCACGACGTCTGAACTTCTTTCTTCTTCCTTATTAGGGTTGCACGACACGAAGATTCGGACTCAGCGGTTCGCAAAGCATTACGAAGCCCATCAACATTGTCTATAAATTTGCAGACTCACAGGAAGTTCGGACTACCTTAAAGAATCCTCCAGGTGAGTATTTATTGCCAGAAATCCTGCTGCAGCATCTTGAGCCTCGGCGCTAACTACTAACCAATCCAGTGAATCAATTTCTGTTTCTCTTGTCAACATCAACTCTTCATATCTACCGCAGCATCAAGAAGCTATCTGCGCACCAAGAAGATGACTTGGAACCCCATCAAAGATATGCCTGATCTCAAGGGCCGAGTTGCTCTTGTGACTGGCGGAAAGTTCGCTTTTACTCTCCAGCTCTTCTTCCGCTAGCTAACCAGTCTGCTCAGTAAAGGAATTGGTCTTACAACAGTAGAGCAGCTTGCCACCCATGGCGCAAAGGTTTATATGGGTGCTCGCTCTGAAGACAAGGCCAATGAAGCCATCAAAAAGCTACGGTCAGCAAACCCATCCTTGGACGACAATGCCATCACGTGGCTGCCTCTAGACCTCGCCAACCCTGCTTCTGTTGTAGCAGCGGCTGAGAAGATATCGAGTGCGGAGTCTCGGCTAGATATTTTGAGTAAGGTATACGCTAGATCCTTTGAACATGCATTACTAACTTGATAGTCAATAATGCCGCCTTCACGGTGGGTAAGCTTGAACTGAGTGCAGATGGCATTGATTCAAGTATGGGTGTCAAGTAGGTTTCTCTACCTCGTTCCGAGTATCTTTACTAAAGCATCAGTCATATCGGACACTTCATTCTTGTGGACCGCCTACTACCGTTGCTGAAAAAGACGGCCTCTCAAACAGACGCTGACGTTCGCGTCGTCACGGTAAGTTTGATTTACTTACTAATTTATTCACCTACTCTCCTTTAAATGCTCTGCTTATCCTTTGATGCACCGAGTATTCTAATAACCCTCCGCTCAGCTTTCTTCCATGATGATCTCCCAAGCCCCGGCCACTACCAGATTCGACACACCAGAGTCCCTCTATAACCCTACTGGTCTCCGGGACAATGGCATAATATCAATGATGAAACGCTATTCTGTAAGCAAGCTTGCCAACACTCTCTTCGCCTCAGAGCTCCAACGAAGGATGGATTCCGAGGGTGTCCCGATCATCTCCATCTCAGTTCACCCAGGCGCCGTCGCCACGGACGGCGGGATGGGTCTCTTCCCGAACTTCATGAAGCCGTTGCTGAAAATAGCAATGTCCACACCACTCCAAGGCGCTACGACCCAACTTTTTGCTGCGACTGCGGCAGAAGTAAGGAAGCAAAAAGAGAAGTATGGTGGCAAGTATCTTGTTCCGTATGGGAAAGTCAAGGAACCTGGGGCACTAGCGACGAGCGAGAAATTGGCTGGAGAATTATGGGAATCGACGAATGAATTGGTGGGGAAGTTGCTCCCGAAGTCATAGATACTCATTGAACCATGCTTGATACCTTTCTTATCGGTATCCATTCTCTAGTAATAAATACCCCTCTTGACATCCCTTTTTTGGGTCATGCTGAGGGGCTCTCTCAAAAATAGCTCTAACGGAGGCTACGTGAATTCATCCTCAATGATATTAGCTTGGTCAGAACAACCGCTGAGCGGATCTGTAGCAGATCGCCTAGTCAGTCATAGCTTAAGGTGTGAGGAAAACATGCCGAAATATTGGCCACGGCGCTCGTGGCTCGATTCAAGGCGCCGGGGGCCGGGCCCTGAATACACACCGGATAACCCGTACCAAATCCTCCGCCAGCCTCACGTCCTTTTCTTTGTGTTGGGGCCAGACGCCTCTTTCTGAAAGCCGAAAAATGTCGGTGTATAGTAATCGTAGGCCTAAAGCGCGAACAAGCCAATGGGAAACTTTTCGACAATATGTCTCCGGGGCTACAATCCTACGGCTATGGTTGTAATGAAATCAAGAACCTCGGCTGCATAATGTAGGAGGTACTAAACTAAGCATAGTAATAGGACAGTGCTACGCTAGTAATAAGCGCTAACGAAGTGCCAAGGTATGCCAATGTGCTCTCGTCGTACAAGCGCTATATGCCATCCTTTCATCAAGACGAACGAATAGGACTTCTTTTTCCACAAAGGGTTGGCTTTGATCCTGCAACTCCTTCGAATCCTAGGCTAGCCATTTCCTAAGTATGCTCTTTTGCCTTTAGCTCTAGAGAGCATTCAGTAAAATAAATCATCGCGGTGTCATTTTTGCATAGCGAATCTAATAACATCTTAGTGATATTTATTTACTTACCTCTAATCTCACCGCATTCTCGTTTTCATTCTGTGCATTTGAATGCTTGCTCCACTCCGCAGCCATTCATTTCATTCCTATTCTCGGCGAACACGCTGTTAATAGTCTACAGTTCCGCCGTGTTAGCCTTAGAAACAAAGGAAGTTTGGCACGACCCAAACATTGCCAAGTTATACAAGCAGACTGAAGGTGCATCTGGACCCTTCGCTCGAGCCGTGATCGAGCGATTGGGAGTCCTTAACTACCCAAGCCCCGCAGTTCCACTGGTTGTGTCGATAATGCATGCGGTACGGGTGTCGTAGCAGCCCAGTTGTGTGACATAACAAGCCTTGAGAAGGGCATGCGAGTGATCTGCGGAGATACGTCCGAGGGGATGATAAAGAGTTCGGGTGCCACCGCATCCTCAAACTATCTAGAGGGACTATCAGCCTTACCTTTTGGAACGAGCTGTCCTAGCACGATGTTGCCGCCCGCGCCATTGCCACTCCCCCTAGCTCACCCCCATTTCCCAGTCGGACCGGGTTCCTCGCATCAATAAACAAGGCCAATGGTATGATCCTTTATACACGTCCGCCCAGCTCCTCGCTGCAGGGTTTGGGGACGTCGAGGTTGAGATGGTTGGCGCGGAAGCAGAAATGTAGAATGCCGAAGCAATTGATCAAAGTGTCTTACATGGCTATGGTATAGATTGTACAAACTTTCTGGAGCGAGGAGCAGAGGAAAAGTGTCAGAATTTAGTCCCAGGTGCGATAGTGAAGGCATTGATAAAGGAACATAGGGAAGACGGTAAGATTGAGATCGAAAGTCATGAAGTATTTGCTACAGCAAGACATATAAGTGGACGGTTTGGCAATCCACCGGGATTGATTGGCCACCCATTTGCTGAATGGAGGTGCATGCGAGATGCGTTCGACCAAACCAACCAATATTTTACATGGTTTATTTGCAAATCGAGAACCATATATCAGAGATCGATGCTAGAGGAAAATAGCCAAAGGCCACAAATGGGTTTTATTGATAACATACGCGCCATATCATTTTGCTGGGAGAGTTTAGCACAGACGATCTAGTGTTTTGCTACGGCTTGATGTAGAAATATCTTGAATCCTGTATGACAGCGTCGTTTTAGAACCAGAATAGGAGCCTCTAGTCATTTTGAGGTTATTATAAATAAAATCGTTCCCCAAACTCGCTGTCACTAGTCAGCTATTGCGAATCACTGCTAAATATATGAGAATAGTCTTCGCGACAACCGTAGTTAAATTAAGTTGGCGTGCTTGCCGAAATGGACTTATACATCACGGTTACGGCACCTTGAATAAGGTTTCGCCTTCTAATCGTGACATGCAAGACATCCGAGCTTATTATACGACTCCATTGTTCATATTCTGTACGTGGTTTTCTGGATATCTGGGCTGGGAGTAGTGGCGGCGCAACTTTCAGGCTTCCCTTCGCTGCTGTTCTCATGACGGTTAAACTTCGTGGAACGATCACCTGGCGCAGAGCTTGCGGCGTGATATAATACGGCAGCGCTGTCTCATCTGTCATGTGAAGAAGAAAGTAGATTAAGTGGAAGCAATGCGTCGGATTATGGAGGCGGAGCCGTCGATCTGCTGAGTCGCCAAGCCACTCATTTGGCGATGGTTGCGGTAATCTACTTAGGTACCTGGTATTAGCCATCTTCCTCTTATCAACTCACACACTCCCTCGTTCATTCTTTTGTCACTCCTTCATCTGCACCTAAGTCCCTTTACCCAACTGACGAAGCTAATCCGAGACGTTTGCGCGCCAGCCAGCAACATGGCTAGGGGGGATCAACCACTCCTCTCCCAACGCGCCTCCTCCGAAATCTCTAACGACCGTGATCTTGCCGAAGAAGATGCCCTCCTTACTGGCGAGCGAATAAACCGGACCGACAATTCACAAAGATGGAAATCCTGGCGAGAAATTGGCTTGTTTGTTTGGGCGTTGCTGGCTACGTCCGTCGTTATCATCCTCGCTGTTCTCTATCAGAAGCAGCACCAGTCGGCAGAACACGGGGGCTCGAACCCATCCAGGAAGCGTAATTTGATATTCATGGTCAGCGATGGCATGGGTCCAACAAGTTTGTCGTTGACCAGGTCATTCAATCAATTCCAAAACGGACTTCCCTGGAGTGACCAGTTGGTTATCGACCAGCACCTCATCGGCCAGTCTCGGACACGCTCAACATCAAGTTTGATCACGGATTCCGCTGCAGGAGCAACAGCCTTCTCATGCGGTTTGAAGAGCTATAACGGAGCTATCTCAGTGCTGCCGAACCATGACCCCTGCGGCACCGTGTTGGAAGCAGCGAAGAAAGCTGGATATATGACTGGATTGGTTGTTACTACAAGAATCACAGATGCTACACCGGCATGCTTTGCCGCCCATGTTAATATGCGTGGTGAGGAAGACCGCATTGCCGAACAACTCGTTGGGGATTACCCCCTTGGACGAGTGGTGGATCTTATGCTTGGTGGCGGGCGTTGCCATTTCTTATCAAACACTACTCAAGGATCTTGCCGCAACGATGGTAAAGACATCGTGGCTATGGCGAAAGAGGAAGGTTTTAGTTATGTGGACGACCGAAAAGGTTTCAACGGATTGAAGTCGGGCGCAGCAGTCAATCTCCCACTGCTAGGTCTCTTTGCCGAGACAGATATTCCATACGAGGTCGATCGCCGAAATGAGGACAATATCTATCCTTCCCTTGACGAAATGGCTAGAACAGCTCTCAGAGCATTGAGCGACGCGACCAAGAATAGCGACAAGGGTTTCTTCCTGATGATTGAAGGAAGCCGTATCGATCATGCTGGCCATCAGAATGACCCGGTAGCTCAAGTCCATGAAGTTCTTGCGTATGACAAGGCTTTCTCAAGCGTGTTGGAATTCTTAGAGAAAGACCCCGTGGAAGGAGTCATGGTCAGCACAAGTGACCATGAAACTGGTGGCTTAGCAGCTGCTCGGCGTATGTACCACAGTTCCTATATTGTTTTCCTTAACCTATATTAACCTTGTGTCAACAGAGCTCCACTCCACTTATCCCGAGTATGTCTGGTATCCAGGACCTCTCGCCAATGCTTCCAAGTCCTCTGAGCGCCTTGCCGTCGAATACCATCAGTATCTCTCTGGCAATCCTTCTGATACCACTAGTTACGTTCAAAACGCTGTTGCAGAAGGCCTCGGCATCCACGATGCTAGCGATGCCGAAATCTCAGCTCTCGTCGAAACTCCTGACCTGGCCGCCATCCTCTTCGCAGACATGATCTCGCGGCGCTCACAAACCGGTTGGAGCACCCATGGTCACTCTGCTGCCGATGTCAACATCTATACCTCGTCGCGTTCCGCCGCTGCTCCATTGATAGGCAATCATGAGAACACGGAGGTGGGCGAATTTTTAAGGAATTATCTGGACGTTGATGTTGAGGCTATAACAAAAGAATTAAAGGAGAAGGGAGTATTGTTCGATACACTTGGTGCAGATGGAAAGAGTGTAAGCTGGATGGGAAGATTGCCAGAAGTAGGCGAAAGGTTAGATGGCCAGGATCACATGGGCCATTATGCCGGGGATTTTAAGAAGCATAAGAGATGTGATATTTGCGGTGTGTAATTAGAAAAATCAGAACGGGGTTTTGGCGTTT
The DNA here is from genome assembly GCA_001692915.1 of Glonium stellatum. Lineage (NCBI taxonomy): Eukaryota > Fungi > Ascomycota > Dothideomycetes > Gloniales > Gloniaceae > Glonium > Glonium stellatum. The sequence continues at coordinate 24,060 of KV748829.1, read as the reverse complement.
TAACGGGAATACTTCGCCTTTGCGAGTAACTTGGTTTTGGCAAGATTTGGCGTTGCAATTGTATTGGTATTATAGTCATATCTTGATAGCTTACAGTAGTTGTGTACCACCAGCGCTGATGCTTTCCTGAAAGATCTCTGATCAACTTTCTAGCTTCCGTAAATTGGAAATCTTAAACGCCTCCGCTATGCACCGGGAAATGCTACGGATATCCATCCCATTTCTTAATTCAAAACTTGACCAGACTCTAAGACACCCACAAAGTTGTACTGAAGTTTCTCAGCGCCCTAGGTATATTAACCCGTCCTCAACCATTCGGTAAAATAGACACAACTTTTTGCATTAACGGGACCGCCCTCCCCACACAATGAAAAAACTGGGCATCTGCCACATGGCGCTTGGCTGAGCCCATTGCCATCACCTTCCTCGCCAACTCCCTCACGGTCCACCGCCCCGCGTACGCTACGGTAGCCGAGTGCACCCATTCTCTCAATCTTACCGTCAAATACGAGGTTATCAAGTAGGACTTGGAGGTCCTGTTCTTGGAGCGCAACGGATGTATCAACGACGCCTGAGGCGCGAATATATGCGAGGATTGACGCGCAAGTAGGATAATGGCGGTGCGACGAGGGGTGAGGTATCAATGGAAGTTTGTGGGGACCTAGCGGAGGTTTGAAAAGAGGCGGTTCGGCCTCAATGTCATTCGTGCTGGACAGCACATATGCTTTTCTCTTCGCGATGGCAACTTTACTCGGCCCTCTTTGCTTCTGCTCCACCCAGCTCTCCCGTTCTATGAATCTCACGACGATATTGGAGAGAGCTTCGATGAGATCGACATCGAGCTCGCCGTCTTGGTGCCAGGGTCCGCCAACAACGTCTTCGGATGGCATGAGGTGCGCGAGCATGTACATTTTGCGTGTAGGAAACTTGACATTGTTGATAGCCTTAATGAGGGCTTTGGACTCGAGCTGTTTGAGGCATTTGGTCATAATGGTCTGCGTCACCCCAGTTTTTGCCTTGATTGTCTTAGTCCAAATGCCTGCCGTGCCAGAAGACTCGATGTGGCTGAATATAAGGCGTTCATCTGGGGTCATGGACTTGAGTCTACAAAGAAACGACGAATGTTAGTCAAGTGCTTTGCATAAACAAGAAAATATAAGGTTAGAAAAAATAGCTTGGAATTATACCCCCTAATGTATATAATACAGGGTAGTGAATCCCCGAGGAGAGGTCAAATAAGTTATTCTTCTTACTCACTTTGCAGCTTCATCCCTACTCCGCAGTTTATAGCACACTTGGCCTTCCCATGTCATGACCTGCAGCATGTGCGCATCTACAAGCTGCTGGATGAGCATCATAAGGGATGCACTATCATCGGCAACTTGCATATCGGCAAGATCCCGCTGGTAGAAGACGGTGTCGGGAGGAGCTTCTGCGCATCTATCATAGAGCTGGTCCTTTTTGCTGCCGCTGGACGCGGCAGGCTTGGATGAGGATGCCATTTTCGTTACTGGCGTTGACGGGAAATGCTACCTGTCGATCATGAGGATAGGATTTGAGTCACGACTGTATCGTGGTTGTGGTTATGATCGAGGAGTAGTGGGGGCGCCTGTAATGGTGGGCGAAATTTCCCAGACCGATTTCAGACCGCCTTGAATTCTGCCATTGGTGGTGTACGAACCTTGGCCGAGGGCCCCTTGGTCCAAGCACTCCAAGCCATACTAGGTACACTTTCACTGCTGAGCTTCTTTCAACCTCTCATCTTTCTCCTCTTAGACCCTCTGAGTAACCGCAGAGATCGGAGTCCGCATCCCTTAGTCTCGGTCAATCCAAAATCGAATAACCTTTTCTATGAAAAATCATGGTAATTAACTAGAGCCGAGTAAATTCTCGTTATCCTGTCTTCCGGCCTCGCCGCCGTAGCTGCTGTCCTCCGCATCACAATAGTATTACAACACTTCTCGAGCAAATAACTCACCACAACAGAGAGTAACGCTTCCCCTTTGCATCAACACATGGCTCTCCTCGGAAACACGCGGCCACTAAGCCATCTATGACTTTTAAACGACCACGTCCAACCTGCCCTGAATCAGCCAACTTCTTTTAGACCTTAGTCGTGGGTTTTACAGAACTGTATCGAGAGCTTGGCTTGTCATGCAGAGCCAAGAATCAGCCACTCGATTCATACCTGGCTAATGCCCGTAGCACTTGCGGCTGGAAGCTTTCATAGTCGCCTTTTCCGGCTTCCATGTTTCCTGAACCTACAATTAAAGCTTCAAATACGAGTAATTTCTAACCTACTAATTTTTCAAGCTCTGTAACTCTCAAGTGCATTCATGAAGTAGATGCTCGATAGATCTGCGGGGAAACCCCAGACCCAGTGCGTGCAGGTGCGGGTATCATTAGCCGTAGCGCTCGGCTTCCTGGAGAAAGACAGATGCCCCCAAACCCACTGCTCATCTTATCCCAAGCTTTCGGGGCATGCCCGCATCAAGACTGGTATAGTTTACTCCTCATAACAATCATACTCCTCCTTACCGGTTAGACCGAATACACGGCTTGACCTGCATAGTCGTACGTGGCATAGATAACGTATGCGTGTCAAGCTTCCAATCATAATCCCTTGCTGAGACTATGGCGCCCTTCTTATGGTGGATCGATTAGCACGCTAACCACAAGGTACTTCGATCAGCCTTAGAAAGTTCCTAGGGAGCCGGCACAGCGTGCCTGAAAGTTTCGCGTGGGACTTGCACCGACTTCTCTTCCGGATACTCGGTACTCCAGAGCAATTTAGACTGGGGATATAGCCTAGTATAGGCTTTTAAAAGCCAGCGTTGGTCACCCAAAAAATCTCACTTATCTCCCAAGTCTACTCATCGTGGAACCCACGAGTCGCATGCTAGTGAAGGCTAAAAACTTCATCATTTGAGAAGGTCGACTCTTTACATTAGCCCTCTTGAAGATGCAAAACGAGAAAGTTATCCAGAGTGAGGTCTCGCGTGCTGAGCACGAAGCATATTCCGTAGGCCTTCATCATGATCACGTCGCCGCAGAGGCTATTGGCGGACATTCCTATGAGCTACCTGAGGGATATTACAAGAGTGCTAGTTTCATTGGAACGCTTTTAGTAAGTAGCTCTCAATAGGAGTTTCTAGATCGGTTCGAGTTTACAGAAGTTTTATAGGCAACATGCCTTGCTCAGATTTCCGAATATCTTGGATGGGTCCTTCCATCAAATACTCTATCTCTAATTAATGAAGTAATTGGGCCTTCTCCAAACATTATATGGGTTTCCATCTCTTGGACAGCAGGCTTCGCTGTAGGATTTACCCTTGTCGGAAGACTTAGCGATATCTTCGGTAGACGCTAGTTCTTCATTAGATCATCGATTCTGGCAATTGTTGGCAATATAATTGGCGCTTCTGCCCGGAGTATTAATATGTTGATTGTAAGCAATCCATCTACGCTTAATCTACTGGCCCATTATTGCCCTGATCTAACATAGAGACGTAGGGAACCAACGCAATCAACGGACTTGCAGCTGCAGGGCAGCTTTCCTTTTCAGTTGTCATGGGAGAACTTGTGTCTAATAAAATGCGTGGGCCTATTAACGCTTTTGTTTTATCTACCTCTGTCCCTTTTGCTGTGTTTGGACCACCCGTATCACGCGCTTTCTATGAACACACAGCACTCCAATGGCGTTGGCCATACACTCTAGGCGTTATTGTAAACACAATCGCTGTAGCGCTTTATTTCCTTTTCTATCATCCGCCAACCTACGTACGTTCCTAAATATTCGATCTCCACCACATAAACTAATGTCAATCACAGGAGATGCTTCATATCGGAGGCAAATCAAAGATAAAGCAATTAAAATCCCTGGACTGGGTAGGCATTGTCCTATTCACCGTAGGCCTCGTCGTGTTTTTGATTGGGCTAAACTGTGGAGGATCAGCCTACCCCTGGAAGTCCGGTCATGTTCTTGGAGCGCTCTTCGGAGGTTTCTTCGGATTGGTTATTTTCTGCGTCTGGGAAGCCTACTACGGTCTTGAATACCCACTGATCCCGATGAGGCTCTTCCGTAATTTTAAGTACGATGCTATTGTTGCATGTGCTTCCGATTGGCGGTATGGTCTACTACTCGATGACACTAGTGTGGCCAACTATGGTGGGCGCACTGTATACCACTGACGTCCAGGAGATCGGCTGGCTTTCTGTGAGCACTTTCTTGCTATTTACGACCATATTGTGCTAATTCTTTTTCAGTGCTCAGTTGGTGGTGGCCTCCTCTTGGGCCAAATCCTTGGCGGCATTGGGGTCCGCGTGCTGCCTCGCATGAAGATCCAAATGACTGTCGCAGCAGTGATCATGGTCGCCTTTGTCGCCGCTCTAGCATCAAGCACCGAGTACACGCGTAGCCGAACCGTGGCATTCCTTCTAGTCGCCTCGATCGCTGCAGGCTACATCGAAAACCTAACCCTCTCGACCATGGCACTAGTCTGGGAGTCGGCTGATATTGGTCTTGTAGCTGGTGTTCTGGGAGCTATCCGTACCGCTGCATCGGCGGTTGCTACAAGCATGTATTCTTCGATCCTCACGACCGAGGCCGCAAAATATATGCCGCGCTATGTGCCAAATGCCGCAATTGCCGCTGGTCTCCCCTCATTGAGCATTCCGGCCCTTTTCGAAGGCATCACAAACGGCACTTTTGCTGCCGTACCAGGCATCACCGATGCGATTAGCATTGCTGTGGGCCATGCAGTCAAGCACTCATATGCGCTCGCTTTCCGCACAGTCTTTCTATGCACACTACCCTTCGGTGTTATCATACTCATAGCGGCAGTGATAGCGCCGAATATCGAGGACTATCTAACAGATGAGGTTGCAAGAAAATTGCGTGGAGTGGGAGTTGAAGCCAAGACCTCTGATAAGAAATTGGAGGCTATCTGAACATGCTGGGGGGCTTTTGTGTTCAGGCAAATGGCGTCAGTTGTCTTTCTTCACAGGCGGAGTTTGGACTGTATGGACTGAAAGACGGGAGATTTCTTAGATGCGAGGACGAATCGGGTTTGAATTGGGGTTCTTTCCAGAGTTGTATATGTCCGCCACATGATCTCACTATGCATGCCTAAGAATAGAGTGCGTTCTTCCCCCGCACATACCGATCGACATCTTGGTCTACCTGCAAAAATGAATAATAACAGCAAGATGTTCTTATCAACCCAATAATCACCATCTACGCACTTCCCGTGTTGCGCAAAAGTTAGGCATTGTTCCTGTCCTCTTATTAGTTCTTTTTCCTTTTCTCAAGACGATCAGTGTCGATCTTAACGGAATGATCCCACGCCTATCCTTACCAACGACGTCAATTATCAAGGTTACCCATCTGCGTCATCGAGAGCTGTAACACAGCGTTAAAGTAGTCATGAGCGTGGTTCTTATATTCTTTAATTGAAATTTAGCATCGGAACGTATTGACCATTATATCGCGAACCTGTGCTGAGTTTCGAAGTTAGCTCCGTCAATTGCTCCAGTACAGAGCAATATTAGTACTAACAATCTACTTTTCTATTCTTTTTAGGCTTAGCCTGTCTGTCAAATTCACGGAGGGTCACTCTAAATAGCCAGCCATGAATTTCCATCTCCAGTTCTTCCTCCTAGTCACTCTCCTCCTTTGCTCCCTCGTCCTCTCCACCCCTCACGCCCTGCCTGAAGTCGCACGAGCGGTCTCCGCGCTCGTGCCTACGGCGTACACCGATTCTCGCTCTGCTAATACACAGTTTGGAGCCCCAACAACCGTTGGGTCTGCTGCCGATTCCACTGCTACGGGTGAGACGACACGCACGGCGAATACGGTCATCGAGCCCAGCGCAGGTAATGGCACTATGACACCAGCGCCGGCGACGGAAAGCAGGAGCGCGAATACGGAGATTGCGGGACCGAGCACGGCGCCCAGTACTACCCTTGCAACCGCAAATTATGCGCCAACGATGGGGCCAGTTGGATGGGATTCTGCACTAAAGATCGTAGTCATAGTCGGAGTTGGTATGGGAATTGTTGGGTGAGAGGTAAAAATGAGTTTAGGAACGGCAGGGGTGGAGATCGTGAGGGTCTCGTGGAGTTATGTGAATAGGGGGTGGGTGGCAATGATGTTCTCAGTTCCCACGCCTTGGAAATTTTACACAAGCCTTTGTAGACTCTTAGGGCGAGGTGCGTGGCGGTGGTTCTTGACCGATATACGCCTTAAGAGGGATAGAATCAAGTCGGAGTTGAGTCAATGGAGGGCCATGCGTTTAGTTTACTAAAACTTGTTTGGAGGTTCACGGAAGCATATCCAGAGCATGCGCTGCTTGACAACAATTGAAAGATTCGAGACCTGAGGTGAGGAGGAGCGGAGCAGAGCGAAACAGTAAGAGCAAGCTAGCCCATTTTTACTTTTCAAGAGGGCAATTAGAAAGTAATTGAAGTTTAGTGAAGTATAAAAATACCGTTGACTCACATTATGGTCTCTTGGACATTTCGCTTCGATTCGTTTTTCATTTAGCCCCGAACATAGTCACTCTGCTGACGAGGCTAGTATAAGAACATATCTAGAGCCTGCTGCAAGTATCGCTGTGAACTTTTCTTTTCGATTTTGGGCATATTAAATGTCTTATGCGACACCCCCGCAAACACCTCTGGCTCATTGTCATAGCCATTACGATAGCCCTGAAGTGACAGCTACGGAAAACCCAACCACCGAATCTTGGAGGTTGAAGATGGTGATGGTTTGAGAGAAGATGTCAACACGGACAAGAGCGGTACAGTTGGGAACCTCACGTACTACGGTGTCAAACGGGATGAGCTCGTGACACTTGCATGGAGCACTAAATCTAAGTCGGCTTACGACGTGTTCGGACGGTCGCACGAGATTATAAATCCAATGGAATGCGGAGAATTGGTGTACGAGTAAGTTTCGGGACCCAAAGCAAGGCTAAAACGTCGTGATGGAGTTGGAATGAATCGGAGATAATTCTTCAAACCCCGTATCCGCCCCCGTAATCAATTCGGCTAACTTCGGTCGATATCATCATCCTCACCGTTGTCGACTCGAAATCAATTACCCCACTGTCTGCATTAATAATGACTTCGATTGCGTGACCGTCGCATATACAAGCTACAGCCTAAAGTAGCGTATTTAATAGCTCTTGATGCTTCTCAATGTCCCATGCTAACCGTTAACACACTAATCGCATAGTGACCGCCCATCAATCATTATGAAGGACGCGATTGTTCATCCAGGCCCCAAGGTCGAAATTGTTGATTCCCCTATTCCGCAGCCAGGCGAAGATCAGTTAGTTATCAAGGTTGTCGTGAGCGGCTCGAATCCAAAAGACTGGTATGAGGGTCCTGAGACGAGAGTGTTTGGCAACCAAGAAATATTTGCAACTAATGCTACGAAGGAAGGTCCCGGAGTGGACGAAAACAAGTGCGAACTCAGGTGACGATATTGCTGGCATCGTTCACTCTGTTGGTGAAAATGTATTTGAATTCAAGCCCGGTGACCGTGTTGCAGCCTTCCATGAAATGAGAACGGCTGGAGGAAGCTATGCTGAATATGCTCTTGCATGGCAACACACGACCTTCCATATTCCAAAAAAGACCTCATTTGAAGGTAGAGTTATATCTTTCCACCGTCTTGCAATTGAGCCGAACGCTAACGCAGAATCTTGATGTAGAGGCGGCTACTTTCCCTTTAGCGGCAATGACTGCTGCGATTGGCCTTCATATCCGCCTTCGTCTCCCCGAACCCTGGCTTCCAGCTACCTCTCCAACACCCTTGGTGGTATACGGTGGCTCGTCTGCGGTTGGCGCATTTGTTCTGAAATTCGCCGCCCGGGCTAACATTCATCCCCTCATCGTGGTGGCTGGAAATGGAGCATCATATGTTGAAACACTCATTGATCGTAGTAAGGGTGACACAATCATAGACTACCGGAAGGGCGATGACGCAGTTGTCTCTGGTATTAAAGACGCGTTGAAGGGCGCCAAGCTCAGCTATGCGTTTGATGCGGTGAGTGAAAAAGGCAGCTACCAGAATATCGCCCGGGTGCTAGACCCGCACGGCAACATCACTCTCGTGTTACCGGGTAAGGACTACAGTGAAATCCCAGAGACGGTTACACACAGCCTCACAACCGTTGGATCTGCGCATGGGGATAACAAAGACTTCGCATACATCTACTTTAGATATATGGCGCGCGGGCTACACGAGGGTTGGTTAAAGGGCCACCCGCAAGAGGTAGTACCTGGTGGGCTTGGGGGGATCGAGCAAGCCTTGAAAAACTTGAAGGATGGCAAGGTGAGTGCAGTGAAATATATTTTCAGGATCGCGGACACGGAAGGCGTCAAGAGTGCTTCTCTGTAGGTATATGTTTGGTATCTTGCACTTAGGGTCGGACCCCTTTTCGTGTAATCAAATATGCTCGGTTGCACTAGAAGGTATCTGCAGCAGAGTCGAGTGCATGCTGAATGCCATTTGCTGTCTGCTTCTGCTTAAACAGATTGGAGAAAATCCCCCGTCATCTCCACATTGCAAGTAGAATGCTGTATACGGAACCATATATAAGATCACATTGCTCAAGGCCACATAACCTACTCGTATGTTCACACGTTGACATCTCACTTTTCTCAAGTAGCTTCTATTCAAATGACAGCTCATTGAGATCCAGAACCAGCCCAGCCTAGAACATAGCCCTTTTATCCTAATTCTTATCATTTAATGCGACAATATGTCGCACATCTAACCTTCGAAGTTCGGCATAATCTTACATATTCAATGTATCTCCAGCCTCACCAATCGTTAAAAATCGTGCGTTTCGTCTTTCTGTCGGCGCGGAACTGATGCTCATGAATATTCGTATGCTCTTTCGAGAGACCAGGTCTCCGCCAGCATCAAGCAGTCACCTTAACATTGTTTTTCTCTCTCGAAGGCTCTTCCAAACCGCATAAATTTCCAAATTCAAGACCCCCTAAGATGCTTCTACCGCGAAACAAATCATCGCAATGACTCCACGTTAAAGTACATATTCCAAGCTCCATCTATCACATGCTAACAGCATCCTTCCCCCACCTCTCCAAGCACGGCTCGCATTCCTCTTTCCCTCCTATCCTCTTCCATTCTGCATCCCTTATGGCATAAACATCCACACACCCCCAAAAACAAGCACAACCGCCGCTACAATAGCCAGCAGCTCTGGCCCCGCCTTGATCGACTGCGGATTTCCTACAAGCCCCGAGAACTGCGCCACGACGCCCATGGTAAAATTCCGCTCCGCCTCGGTCAATGCAATCGTCGTTAGGTTCCCGCACGCCTTGTTCAGAGCCGCGTCTCTGGTCAGAGCAGGTAGTTTCTGGATGGCGGCGTCAAGCATTCTGGAGTTCATCAACGTGCCGACGTTTGATGCTTGGAGGAAGGCAGAGCGGTAGGTGCTGTTTGCGCCGATAGTGGAGAGGTTGGCGGTGCGGGAGTATGTGAGGCATTCGGAGTCAATGGGAGCGGAGGTTTGGCGAACGGAGAGTGCGACGGGTAATTTGTCCGGTGAGGCAATGACGGCGACGTAGAAGAGGGATAGTAGGAGGATGATGTTGGTGAGGAGTGAGTTGTGCATTTTGCCGTATATATTAATATTGGGTTGAGATGAGCAACAGGAATACTAGGAAACCTGAAGGCTGTTTAAAGAAATCCAAAAAGGTATGTACGCTAAAGTGAGCCAGTCACCAAGAAGAAGTGAGTGAACGAGAGAACAACGGAAAGGTCGACAGGTGGGAAGTCAGACCATTTTGACGTACGCCAGAGGAGATGAGACTCTCATGGTCGAGGACGAGGGGTCTGGCGCTTAACGAACTAAGGGACTGGCGAATCTGAGGCAGCGGCTGAGGCATTAAGTGCCAGAGGTGTGAGGTTTTGAGCCACAGCACGTTGCATGTTGCATATCACACTTGGCGCTCCCTTTTAAGCGCTGTTTGACTGTGTTGCACCCCGGATCGCTTTTGTAGATGTGTTGAATCGGCACTGAGGCCCTCGAACACTGCGTGTGGATTGACGATATAAAATTAAAATTGCTATCTCTGGACCGTTACGGAGTATTATTTCTGAGAGATAATGTCAAAAAAATACTGAATGAATTTGATAGCCGGCCAACATCTTAAGAGGCGTGAGAGGGTTGAGTTCTTGGGTCCGAAGTCTGCCAAGGCGCTAGCTCGTGTGACTGGCTAAAGCTTGAGCTGCAGTCGAGGTGCCAACAGCCACCGAAGCCTCATGCTTCCTCAGCATCAGCAGTTGCATTTGTTTTGGTTCATCTTCGTTCACCAATATCTTGCTCACAACATGAGATTGCGATTATAAAATACAATTAATTACCTATATTCTTTAGCAACAAAGTTTTCTATATTATGGCTTAAGATGATCTTTTTCTTGAGTTATTTTGTCCCACACTTCCACCAATTTCAGGACATCTTGACAAGGGTGTAGCTAATGCGGGACTGTCGCCTGCTACTAGTAGCGAAGTTTCACGCCACTTTTTGTTCACTTGCATTACTGGATAGCTAAGCCCAGTGGAGTTTGATTCTCTATCGTCTGCGCCCATGCAGGCAGCTGCATCTCTACCTTGATTTACGATCTACGATCTTGCAAGGCACAAAACAAAAACAACTTACCCGCAGACCAGATGGCTAAGCCGTGGGCAGGGCTAAGCTGAAATTAGACTTAGGTTAGTTTACGTTCTTAAGTGGGGCCCCGGTTTCTGTTTTGGACTCTTCCGCGGCTCCTCGAGCCTGGGTGATTTAGGTCTGGTCGGTAGAGTTTAATCAGAGCTGCTCATCCGTTTATCCAGGGCTTAGGTCTACTCACCCCAGCTAAGGACGAATTCAGTTTTAGCAACAGAAACTGAAGTCTACCTCATCTCGATTTAGGTGTAAGTTGAGTTATTTCAAACTCGGCCCGGATTAAACCGCAGTGCTCAAGCGACGGAGATGTTATAAGAGCTTGGAATCTCATAGGCAGACCTAGAAATATTCAGATACTGACTACGATAGATGTGCTAGAAGGAGGCTAAAGCAGACTACCCTGCTGGAAATCATTTCTACTCAACGCTCTTAGACAACTATTTCATAGCAGGGAGTCGTCTATGCTTTTGACTTAATATTTCATAATACGGACGGATAGAAGGCTACGCTCGCAATTTTAAGAAGGTTCAGATCTGTAAATATTAGGAGGGCAAAAACATCTACGATCCAAGTCTCAATTCAGGGGTGGCAAGGATACTTCAGAAATACTTGATGCTTCTTTGCGCGCTTAGCATTCAGCAGGCTGGCTGGTATTGATATCTTCTGAAAATCCCTGCACTATCTTCTCTAATATTATCACAAGAGCCACACGAACGCCTTGCAATGCGAATCAATGAACGCCACGGCAACAAAACCAGCTCCCTCATGTAGTAAGTCGCTCATTCACACAGACCACGTGCCCTTATAAATTCCAGCCACATCATCATCTATCCAACAAACTCTTTTCTCCCTCCTAAATCTCCAGTATTTTCAACACCATATGCATCCTCGTAAGCCGGAAGAACGACATCCCAGTTCTCCTTCTTCTCGCCTAGCCCCATCTCCATATCTTCCTCCCCTTCGTCCTCGTCCTCGTCCTCTTCCCCCCACCTGAATGCCAGAACAACGCCATCTCTCAGCCCTGCTCCCTTTAGGCAGTCTTTAGTCCCCATCCCCTCTCCAGCAATACTCTTCCTCTTGCCCTTACCCTTCCCCGCCCCCTCGCTTTCATCAGCATCAAGCCCACCTCGTGCCTTCTCCCATTCGCCCAGTGAGAAGCCTCTTTCAGGATTGTTCAAGTCAACAGGGCGGCCTAGTATAATTTCGTCCGGTGAGGAGGGGAGAGGCCGGTTGTTCAGCGTGCCCGTAGGGTTGGTTTCGTTGAGAGCCGCTAGGAGCGCAGTCTTAATCGACTGGAATGTTTGCAGCGGATCGCAGTGGAGGAGAACGGTGGTTTTGTGGTGTTTGAGGCGCAGAGTCCAGGTCAGCGGGGAGGGCGCAGTTGAAGTAGACATGATTTGGAGCGTGATGAAACCGGAGAGCGTGGCTGAAATTGAGGATTTAATCTGAATTAGTCGCCTCGTCACGCCCTGAAACCTGGTTTTGTACGGGAAGACCGCGCGGCTATGTAGTAGAAGTATGCGTGTTGAGAACGGAGAATCGAGTTGAGGTCGTTAATCGAGCTCTCGGAGGGGCGGCTGCCTGCGGCTGCACTATTCCATGTCACGAAACAGAAGCCTACACATTAGTAGAGATCATTGGATCTCCCTTTCTCTCGATACCCGTGATATCTTCCTGTTGGTCTGCGCTTTACGGCGACACCCGCCTGCGTATAGCTTTTCCGCTCTGCTTGTGCACTAGGGATTGAACTGGGATTGGTAATGAACAAGCCTCTAAGCGATCGTAAGGAAAAGGCCTCTGGATCTTCTCATATAATCCTCCAGAGTCACAATAAACGTACCCGGATGATTTGATAATAAAGTTGTGGCTTTTATGTTTCTTTCCCTCTGGGGTTGTTTTGCAATAAAGTTCTTCCGCAGCTTGGACCTCACCACCCAAGGACTTGAGGTTGGAACTCACGCATATGCAACCCCTCATTGCGCAGCCCTCGTGTGAGTTCATCAAACTCGCCTCAATCTGATGATTATGTTGAGATTGAAATGAGGCAATTCAATACATCTTCAATTGGGATTTACGATAACAAGAGCGGGTTGTGATGAAGCCCAGAGTAAGATAGTAGGGTATCTTGCAGTTCTATTAGAATATTATCAAATTTTTAAGAAATCTTGGGTAAGCCATCTGCCAAACTTCAAACATCTTATTTGCCCTAAGTAATTAACTTAAGTTTCCTTACCATAGAAGCCCTTCTCAAGAGGTCTCTGCAAGTTCTTTGCAAACCCACCACGAGGACACTCTCGTCGGCAGTTTAGACAAATTCAAGAGATAAAACTCCCATTTACAAATACGATTTTTCTTCAAGAGGGATCACTTGAGCTCCACATAGCCGTAATTTCTTCTAACAGATATCAAATGACTTCTATAACACGGACTGAAATGGCTACCATTATGCCTTCCGTGCCTCCAACCTTAGCTCCCGCCAAAACCACCTCAGTCCTACCCCGCCGCTCCTCTGACCGTCTTAGTATGTCCTTCGAACAACGCCTCACCCTTTCTACAATCTCTGGTTTCCTCTGCGGCCTCATACTCGGCTCATCCCACGGCGGCAAGCTCGCTGGCCTACGCTTCCGTGCTGAAAACGCGCACCGTCTCCCTACTTCATCCACCGGATGGTATCTCTACCATAAATCCAAGAATTATTATCGCATGCGTGGTGGGCTGCGAGAAGGTGTGAGAAAGGGTACAATGCTGGCGGCGTGGGTCGCTGTGTTCTTCGTGTGCGAGGAAAGCGCGGATGTGTTTCGGGCAACATTACGGGCGGGGCGAAGCGTGGGGAATCTCGACGAGTTAGGTGAGGTCGGAGAGGAGGATATAGGACGGAGTAGAGATTTTGTGAGTACTGTTTGTGCGGGATTGGGCACGAGTGGGTTGTGGAGTTTGTGGAGTGAGTATTACACGTCCTACCATCCACCCTCATACAACGTCTTGGGGTGTGCTTTTCGTATTCGGGTTAAACTCTAGTGTGTTACTAACATAATTTGAATATAATAGATAAATTTCCACTACCTACCGCTGCACGCACGGCAAAAATGGGACTGGCGGTCGGGCTTGGATATGGGTTAACGCAAGACGCACTAGCACTTCTTAAAGGGCAAAGAGTAGGGTACGTAGATTGGATGCGAGGCCTTGTGGCGGACGATAGTTATGAAGACGGCGACCAACCACGCAATTGAGAAAAGTGGCACTGCCAAATAGATGCCTCGTTTGTAGCTTAACTACAACAATGCCAAAGGTATTTAATAACACATTCTTATGCTTATTTTGAACCTACTTATGATTTTAGGCTAGTTAGATATTTTTCAAAGCCGAGTTTCTTTTTAGCCAGCGTAGCAGCTTGAGGAGAGAACTGAAGAGTATAAGAGGTCATAAGGTATCTCGAACTAGACACTTAAAATTTTAGGGAGACCCGGTGGGACTCGGTAGCAATTGCAGTGGCCCTCATGGCGTGCTATCGACGAACGGCAAGGAATACGTGTGTACAGCTGGAACAATTGTGGAAATATTAAGATGACAGTCTGAGGTTGGGAGCGTGACGTCCATGGCATGTTGTTGGCATTGTGCGGTGCGGAAAGTACTGAAATAAGGCGTACTTAGCAAGGCGTTCATAAAAGTGTGTGTTCCCTAACGAAGTAATTGATTCCAAGCTGACTGTCCAGACGCAAAATGTAGGGTTTTCAGTTTGAAAGCCACAAATCTCAGCTCCGTAGAGATTACCATCAACCTCCATCCCTACATGATGGGTCTCATCGTTGTATTTATAGCTACTTAACTTAGAACAAAAACGCGCCAAAGACTATTTATATAAATAAGAGGCATTCCATCCGAAGAATAAAGTCGATAGAACTCTAAAGCTCCTTTTTGTACGCCGTGCAAGTAGTTTCCTTTCATCACTAAGCATTTCTTAGTACCAGCAAAGAAAAAATGCCAGAGCAATTAATCCTGAGCCTCGACTTTTGGAAGTATGAACTAGAGGGATGCTGATAGAGCTGCGAACCTCTTACTCAGCACGGGCGCTGGTTGGGGGTTGAATGTGAAAGACTTGGCCTGTCGGAGGACGGAAGTACAAGGAGGGGTCGATTTATTCCGGCAGATTGTCGGAATTTCAGATAGTCGTAAAGTTGGACTCATACTCACCAACGTGCTCACATTTAAACCCCACCACAACCACCATAATTTCTGTTTCTGCTGGCCGAATCGCAATCATGCCCGGCACCCGTGGCCCAGTGCCAGTGCCGCTGCGCGACGAGAAGCGCGATGTCACCCAGGATGTGCTTGATCTGCTCGACGGAAAATCCATAGTACATTCAAGCGAAGACTTTCCGCAAGTACCACAACCCGAGATTAAAGCAGCGCTGGACAGGTTAAAGTCGCGGTCAATGATATGGTATGAGACAACGGACTCAGAACAAGTGCTTCTTACGGGGGAAGCGGAGACCATTTGCAATGAGGGGAGTCATGAGTACAAGGTGTGGGATGCTGTGCGGCAGAATGGCAAGTTGAGTATAAAGGAGCTCCCAGTACGCCTTGCAAGACCTATCCTCCTATTATAGCCTAAGACAGCTCAGTTTTCTAATATACTCTTTTTTAGAAACATGTCGGCGCGGATTCAGCGAAGGTGGGGCAGGGCAATGCATTCCGAAACAAATGGATAAAGAAGGATGGCGATTCTCTAGTACTGCTGGCAAAAGAGGTGGAAGATTCTACGCGAAATCTTTTGCAAAAAATCCAAGAGACAAAATCGCTGGAAGACCCCAAAGTGCTAGCCGATCTCAAGAAACGAAAGCTAGTCACAGTGTCCAAGATTATAAGCTACACAGTCACTAGAGGCCCAAAATATGCGAAAGAGATACCTGTCGAGGTTACAGATTTGACAGCAGAACTACTTCAGAGTGGGGAGTGGGAGACAGCTAATTTCAAACCATATAATTTCAACGCTCTAGGTGCACCGCAGAATTCTGGAGCATTGCATCCTCTGAACAAAGTTCGAACTGAGTTCCGCAATATCTTCTTCAATCAAGGCTTCGTGGAGATGCCTACCGGACAGTAAGGCAGCCCCCGCCCCATGACCCCCTAACAAGTACGCTGACGAGCACTATAGCTTTGTTGACTCGGGTTTCTGGAACTTCGATGCTCTTTTCGTTCCACAACAACACCCCGCCCGCGATCTACAAGACACTTTCTTTATCTCCGATCCACCAAAGGCTGACAAGCCACGCGCTGATCCGGCCACCGAAGCTCAAATGGAAGAAATGGAGGCAGGATCACGCAAACTTTTTGCTTCCCCCACCAAGAAAGAGCCTAAGCCGCGCGATTATGAGAAGTACTGGAATGACATCAAAGAAGTCCATCAAAATGGTGCTTTTGGGTCCATCGGTTACCGATACCCCTGGTCTGAAGATGAATGTCTACGCCTAGTCCTCCGAACACACACAACGGCGGTCTCGACATGGGTACTACACCGTCTTGCTGAAGATCCACGACCAGCTCGTTACTTTTCTATCGACCGTGTCTTCCGTAACGAAACAGTCGACGCAACGCACCTTGCTGAATTTCACCAAATCGAAGGTGTCATCGCTGACTTTGGACTCACTCTTGGCGGCTTGATGAAATTCCTCGAAGACTTTTTCTCCAAGATGGGAATTGAGGGGCTGCGTTTCAAACCAGCGTACAATCCCTACACCGAGCCGAGCATGGAGGTGTTTGGCTACCACATCGGCCTCGGCAAATGGGTGGAAATTGGGAACAGCGGCATGTTCAGGCCAGAAATGCTAGAACCGATGGGCCTACCAAAGAATCTGAGGGTTTATGGCTTTGGTCTGAGTTTAGAGAGACCGACTATGATTAAGTATGGTGTTAGCAATATCAGAGATTTGCTAGGACATAAGGTCGATCTGGGATTCATTGAGAGTAACGCCGCTGTGCGGCTGGACAAGAACTAGAGTTTCTGAATCCAGATAGACAAAAGCATGGTTGGAGCACCAGGCGTAGACTCGTATTAAAAAATTTTTGAAGTCGATTGTAGTGATGTTTCTGGGATTTGGTCTTACGCGCTCTGGTAGACATCATAGGCAGGGACAACAAGAATATATGCACGAATAAATGGCCTCTGATCTCTGTTTCACGTGCCTGGCTACATAGCGATTCGTCATTTCGAAGGTGACCATCACAGTAACTTCCCGATCGTTTTGGATGCAGACCCCGCGCCACCTCTGAAGTCATAGCACAGGAATACGTCAATCATCATAACTCTTAAGAAAAGATGAGCACCTCGTGAGGAGTCTCTCCTCTATCCAAAGCCTAGGAATCTAGCAATTGAAGTTTTTACTACTTGAACCATAACATCAAGCTCGTCATAGTTTAAGCATAATCCAAGATGTCTAGGTACGTAACTCACCACAGTCACCCGCAGTCTCCCCACCTCACCAAATTTGAACTCCAAACGCCCTACACGAAGATTGCTTATCTTGTTGCAATGGGTTTTTCAAGATGGCCTGAGCCAACTAATAACTTGATACCAGCGAATCAGCTAATGACGCCAACCTTTCTGGTGCTAAAATCCAGCCTCTTGATTCAGAAACCAAACGCCACGTGCCGCAGACTGACCACAGTGTTGTGGGCGATGACAGCGATATCAATCAAGCGCGTATCGATCCTTTAGGGGGTAGAGGTATGTACTCGTGAATGCAGCTTCACAAGCTAGCTATTTAACCATTCCCTTTTATCATCCGGCAGTCCAACATTGATTGTTTCACGTTACTTCCTCCTATTCTTCCATATAATTAAATATCCACTCTGGATAGAGGAGTCTAATAAAGCAGAAGCCTCAGACTTGGACTTGCTGCTGACAACATGCGCTCTGATAGGCCAATATCAACACCCCGCTCCGCACGCCAACAGCCAAGGCGTTGTAGGTCGTGATAATGTCCTACAAGGAGCTAAGATAGCACCGATGGAAGGCGAATACCAGAAAGCCGATCGTGAAAGCCAAGGCCTTGACGACGAGGCTGTTGATGGAGCGAGGATTAACCCCATGGGAAGCGTCAGAGAAGAGATGCACTAGGATAGCAAATTCGGGTAGAGAAGTGAAGAAAGACATGGGATATGAGACGTGGACAAAATGAGAATGCGGAAGTGGGTCAGCGGGCCAAAAATTCACTGTCGAAAAGTTCGGACAAAATTGTATTGATAAAAATGGAGTTTCTATGTGCTTAAACCTATGCCACATTGGTACGTGAGGGTTCCCTGACTGGGTTGTCAGATGGGAATCATGATAAAATTCCTAGAGGAATGGAGGGAAAAGCCTGTCTCTCTCGTTGGTACGAAGTCTTCACCCGAGTAACCCGATGTCTCGTCTGCGTCAGAACGATATTTTATCGAACCATAATGCTTCGTTGAGGTGCCAACCGTTTTGCTATAAGCCAGGAAACGATGAGCTTTTATTGGTAAGTCCCCAGAGAGCGAAAGCAGGCAATTCCGTCAAGTCACACGTGCCCCTATAATATGGTGCACATAACTGTACTATGCACGATGTCCCTCGTACTGCTTGAGGGTAGCAGTGGTGACCTTGGTGGGCTTTCTTATGGATTGTCCTGACACTCGGTCCACAACATTCTAGGAGAGTATTTAATTGAGAAACGTGATCCAGAGCGTGGCACAGTTATTGCTACCTACGTTGTATAAATTTAGCTAAGCATTTAAATACCCTAAGCGCTGGATATGAAATACCCATACCCAGTCAGCTTTCTCAGTATACTTGTGTGAAAAGGCCTAAATGGTTTGATACAACCTAGAGAGTATTATAGCAAAGGATTAGGGACACCTTTCCTTGGAAGGGATAGGAAAGCTCATAAACAATTTTTTCCCAAAGACCTTTCGCAACTCGCCTAGAACAAGTTGCACCAAACACTCGGTGGGTTGTCTTTAGGTAAAGCTTCCAAATCAAATTTAGTTCTGAGTGCAACATTACCTTAGGAAAACCGGGGCTTGGTGGGTTTCAAAAGTAGAGTGAGAACGGGAGAATGAGAGAAGTATATCGATACGACTGGTGGGAATCTTTTCCGGATGCAAGTCGAGCGACGTGATCAACACTAATAAGCTGTAGCAGCCTACGAAAGAATCGCAGACAATCTCAGTTTCCAACTGGTTCCAGAAGCAATGCAAACACGCCAATGCCGCGAAACCGACCGGGAGAGGTTATTGGTGTGTCGGAGTATTTTCTTATATAGGTTATCGATGAGCCGTTTGCTTTATGAGCATGGAGGTGAAGATCACCCCAAGCGCTTTGCGATCCAAGTTGCAAAAGCGTGAGAGCATCCTCGGCCAAGAGGGCATTGAAGCTTATTCAGTCCCTCGCTTGTCGGAAAATGGAGAAATGAAACAAGAGATGGGAAAGCTTGAAAGTAGCGGCAGATCGGCCCCACATATACAGAGCCCAAGTACTGCAGCGTGCTCGATTTTCTCCTAGAGAAATCTCTGACGCGCGATCACTCCCGACACATGACTTACAGTAGGTAGATACGATGGAGACAAAAGCTTCGAGCGAATTATGTTTCGCCAGGAGCTCCTCAATGGGCAGCTAACATCATCGCCCGAATCCATGACGCAGGGCTCGTGCGCATAGCGTAAGGACTTTTTCGAGCTTCCTTTGGGCCCATGCGAGCATGCTAGTAGGAACATGGGAGCAGACCAGGCAATGCAGATGCACCGCGGTGGAGCTCTAGGGAATGACTCCGGGCAACGGGTTGTCAAAGCTTGATCTCGACCAATCAGGACGCAGGCCCCCACGCAAGCGAAGGGATGCAGAGAAGAGGGGTGTGGATAGACGAGATCATTGACCGCCAAGGACCTTTTCCGCAGAGTACGAGCCAGACGAGCCCGACTTGCCAAATGTAATTCTTCCAATATTGCGGCATGACGGGTTATATGACAGCGTCAAGCACGGGTCACGGCCAGCTGGCTACCGCCGTCCTTCACCATGGCTCGCAGAGTGATAAGTCAACGCTGGATGGACGAGGCGGCGCATGGAGAAATGACGAGCTGCAGCAGGTTAGGCGGGCGCGGCGGGCACGGTGGGCACGACGGGCACGGCGGGCACGACGGGCACGGTAGGCACGGTAGGTGTGGTGGGTGTGGTGGGTGTGGTGGGTGTGGTGGGCGCGGTAGATGAGATGAAATCGTGTGGCGGTTCGTTGCCGGACAGACTACGCCCAAGCGTGAAAAGGAAGGAAGGTTTTCAGAGGGGGGGATGGAGCATGGAGCGTTGAGGGTTGCCATTGTTAGCGCGCCACCCCAAGCTTCATTTCGAGACAACCCAGGGAAAGCTACTGCCTCGCCCTCGGAATGCGCGATAAGACCTCTCCCAGGCCCTCGTCCAAGACTGCGAGAGTCTCCACTTTCTTCTCCTGAAACTCAATTCCTAAGACGACCGAAAAGGCTGGCCAGAAGTTTCTCCACAAGCCCCAACGGTCTTGTCCAATAATAGCTCCGTGCTACTCGTCTCCCTATTTTCCCAGCCCGCGCCGCAACTTCACGCTACTCCCACACTCCACCGCTCGGAGTCGTTCGAATCCTTCATTTCTGTAACAGGCCTTCTCCTTCCGGGCCTTGACACTTCACTCGTTTGAATTGAGCAAACATTATCCACTCTTTTAAAGTAATTCTAATTCCACTACTCTACACTACTCTACACTTCCGTCACTACAAACCGCTCCGAGCAACGAAGTCGAGATACAGGACCTCCAAGTAATGCAGTAGACACAAGTTACCCAGCCCACCATGTCGTCGCGATTGTCGAAATTAGACCCTCGAAAACTCTTCGTTCGCACCCGCTTTTCATACGAAAAGCTGCCAGGCGGCGATAGCCAGAATGCCTCTCCTTCTTTCACATCACCCATTAGGTTCAGATGGAGGAACCGAAGCTCGGGGTCTGACCGCTGCTGGCACTGGCCCAGGCTGTCCCTTACTAAATTCATCCTCCTGGTGGCAATAGCTTTTCTCACGGTTTCCTTGATGGGCACTGGCATGTACAGGAGGCACCGGTTGAGAGAAGAAGAGGAGGAGAAAAAGGTGCAAAGAGAGTTGTATCACTGGGAACATTTCCCAAGGTGAGATACTACGAGCAGATAATCTCCGTGATGAAGTATACTGACTCTCATACTTCAAAGGCTCAACGGCTTCTACAGCGGGATCCGCAACCTTGTCCCCTATTCCGATTGGGTCTCTGAACAAGCCTTCCTAAAAACTGCCGAGTTCAACGGTGCACCTACAAAAGCACTTCCAAATACTCCAAAGCCAGGCAAGGAGCCTCCCCTTGACCCTGTACCATTCAGCCCTTACCCGGATTACAATTCATATGAGTATCTCCAGGAATATAGCCCAGTCCGAGCTTGCTATCTTGATGAAGAAGGAAAGGTTGATCTGCCTGATGTCTACGCATATCCAGGAGTACCCCAGAACATGACTGATCCATTTTTCGGTTCATACCAAGAGCTTGGCATATCTGAAAGCGTCTGCTTTGACCGTTTTGGCAGGCTAGGGCCTTATGGCTATGGATTCTCCCGCGAAGAGGGAGGTCTTGGCTTGTCTGGGAAGTCAGAGAGTGCAGGTGCTGAGAAAATATGGAGCTGGGAAACAAAGGTGGATTACAGGAATGTTGACTGGGCCAAAGCGCAGCAGAAATGCTTTCAAAAGAACAAAATCCGATTCGATAAAAACGCGCTCACTGAAGATGGCAAAAAGCCTGATCCGGAGAAGAAGACAGTCCCTCGACACGCGTACATCTTACGGACATGGACTGGATATAAGTACAGCGAATACCAGATTCTAACACTCCGTGCCATGATCAACGAGCTCAGTCTCAAGTCGGGAGGGGAATATGATGTCCACTTCCTTGTTCATGTCAAGGACGACAGCATCCCGATCTGGGCTTCAGATGAGGTCTATCAAAAAACATTGCAGGAGAATGTTCCTGAAGAATTCTGGGGCCTTGCGACTCTGTGGTCGGAGCAGCAGATGCGAATGTATTATCCTGAGCCTTTCCCAAATAACGTCTTTAATCACGCCAAAGCTCCGGTACACTCGGTATATCGAAGTGCTCACTTCGCTCTACAATGGTTTTCCCAGATGCGTCCCGAATATGATTTCTATTGGAACTGGGAAATGGACATTCGGTATACTGGTCACTACTACGAATTCAACACACAGATTGGCAAATGGGCAAAGCAACAACCGCGGAAAGGAATCTGGGAACGCAGCTCCCGCTACTACATCCCAGAACAACACGGCACCTGGAAGAATTTTACCGACATGGTTGAAGAGGAGGTCTTCCAAGGGGAGACGAAGCCTGTCTGGGGCCCACCAAATTTTGAAAATACCGGCATGCTCGAATCTCCCCCAGAGGCTACTCCGCCTACTACCTATACGGCCGATAAGTATGAATGGGGCGTTGGGGAAGATGCTGATATGATCGTTTTCAACCCCATTTTCGACCCCAACGCTACTAACTGGGTGTTCCGCGATGACGTCTCTGGATATGACCTCAGCCTTCCGACGCCGCCTCGGCGAGCCGCCATTATTACGGTTGCGCGTCTTTCTAAGCGTCTCCTTGATCTTATGCACACTGAAACATACAAGATGAGACATCACATGTTCCCAGAAATGTGGCCACCATCCGTAGCGTTCCACCACGGTCTCAAAGCCGTATATGTGCCACACCCGGTTTTCTTCGACCGCAACTGGCCACTGGAAACTCTAGATGACGCCTTCAACCATCCGCAGCGACCACAGGACAGTGTTTTTGGCTGGGGTGAGCACAACCAACTTGGCAGCAGCTTCTATTACAACTCCGGTTTTTCCGCAGCACTGTGGAGACGATGGCTCGGCTCCCGAGAGAACAGTGAAGGTGGCACGGAGGAAGAAGAGAATGGAAGCGGAAGGATGTGTTTGAGATCAATGCTCTTCCACCCTATCAAGAAGGAGACAGGCGCCGAATGATTGGACTGCTGATCGACCTCACGACTGTCATTTGTGGGGCCTTGCATTTATCATCCCGTCTGATGATTTTTTTCCCGACTCAAACACCCTTGTTATAGGAGTCAGGGCTTTTATCCACTCAAGGAAAGCCCTTATGTCAGAGACGTTCCCTCTCTTAGCTGCACTGTTAGCATGCATAGACCTTTTCACTCTACTTTTATTACATCAGCTGCGCTGTTCGGAGCTTTCACGCTCATGTTTTACATCAACACTCATCATTGGGAGGCGTTACAAGGAGTCGTTCCTATCAGTCCATGGTTTGCCGGACTTATTACAAGTACATTTCGGCATAGGTCGATTGCAGGGTCGTGTCTATATACCTGCATCGGGAGGCTACATCCTCCCATACCTACTCTACTGTACAGAGTACTCACCAGCCTGATTATATAATGGTCCCTCCGAACCTTCCGCAGCATACAGCTTTTAATTTTTTAAGCTTCTCGCTTGCGCAGATCGGGATAAGGGAAGGGTCTTTGTGGGCTGAATATCTTGCATTCTCTTCTGGAGTACATTGCTTTGCGCTTGATCATGTACTTTTTGCTTATACTTGTTTACCGTCCCCAGGGGTATTCGTCGTTATGCATATCCTAGTGGACCGGGCTTGGTGACATAACGGTGCTCTCCTCTACAGGGTTCCGGATCTGAATGGTGCTGAGGAGGGTGTGCATAGATATTTAGTTGGGGTTGGAGCTGGTGTAGATCATGGATAGAGTAATATAAACGTTGTCAATACCTGTCCCTTCGAGTAGACTTATTTGAGTGAGTCATACAGTACTACAGGCTGAAGGAAGACTAAGGCCTAAATAACTTGGCCTTCGGGAATGGAACACAAAGTTTGGAAATATCGCATGGGTGTAGATATGGAAACTGCAGTCTAGGTCGACATACCCATGCCCGGCCCCATAAACAAGGCCGGTAGATACGCATTCTTAGTATAAGGTTCTTGGTACTATCAGTATTCTCAGTCACTTTGGAAAAATTACTATTCACCCTGCTTCTTGTAGCCCCGGTTTTGTGCACAACAGTTTCCTTAATGCAGTTTGCCATCTCGGGGAAGAATTTCTATGGCATTACTGCGGAAGGAAGTCGGACCAGTACCTAGAAGCATCCCCAGATCAAATGGCTCATAAAGTAATAGCCACCCATACAAGCCAGCCACCTAAGTGAGCCAACCACTAAAACCTACCAATTTTAACTATTATAACTCTACTACTACTAAAGATATGTCATAAAGTAAGCATAAGCGACAATAATATATAGCAAAGT